>JAZDUA010000018.1:3845000-4132500 GCA_038098605.1 Gryllus longicercus | reverse complement strand
AAGGCCTCCAGTGTTTGTGGTAGTGTAGTGATGGAAGTGTAAGGGGAGAGGATATGACAGGGACAGGAAAGGAAGATCTTTAGAGCGTTTCTTAAGATTCTGCTCTCTCTGCGTCGCTCTCTCTCTCTCTGCGTCGCTCTCTCTCTCTCTGCGTCGCTCTCTCTCTCTCTCTGCGTCGCTCTCTCTCTCTCTCTGCGTCGCTCTCTCTCTCTCTGCGTCGCTCTCTCTCTCTCTCTGCGTCGCTCTCTCTCTGTATGGCTCTCTCTGTCGCTCTCTTTGTGTCTTGAGACAGCGCCTTAATTCGACAGCTTTTGTCGACCTGACTGTGGAGATATTGTCGAAAACTCGCTACCTAATGGACACGAAGTGGACGTCTCGGTGAGGAGGCTGCAACAGTGCTAGCTCGGAGCTACGTCAGCCGGCGGTATTGTAGAAACCAGCGGTCGACTCGCTTCTCGAGATGCCTCTTGAGACCCCCCATCCCTGACGCTTCCGAGCGCACCTGCGACGAGTGGCTTGATGAAGAGCGATCTTATGATCAGAAGAATGGTGGTGCAAGGAGAGATCTGACCACTAGAGCGCAGGTTGCTCTCACTTCTCCTGGCGTCGCCCATCGTGCACTTGATCATCTGAATGTGTCTCCCTCCTCACACCATTTTAGCCAAATGTGGATGTTGTTAGCGAAACTATTTTCATCATGATCCCGTAAAGAAACCTAAAAATCAAGGAACTGGACAAAATGAATGTAGTATATTGTACTGCCGTATTACTTGAAATATAAATAAATTTGCATTTTTAAAACACTTTGCCTTGTAAAGAAGTATATTGTAACTCATTAATTTGCCCACGTATTATAATAAATCTTCGAAAGACTGTACTAATGTATGAGTGTCAGAGCGAGCGCGCCGTGGTGGGTGTCGATGAGTTGGAGGGTGACGCTCCGAGTACTCCGCCACGAGGCACTGGGTGGCGATGAGTGGTGGCGAAAGGGGGGGAGCGATGCTCATGAGAGGGCAGGAGTGCTTCTAAGAAAGTGAAGCAAGGGAGCCAAGAACGCCTTTGTGGGAACGTGGGGATGGGGAGAAGCTGAGTGAAGAAGAGGCAGGCGAATGCAGAAGGTGAAGCGAGGTGGGAGTGGCCGCCAGGGAAAAGGGGGCGAAGGCGCTGGGGCGAAGGGGCGCGAGGGATGGAGGGCGGGGGAGGAGGGAGAGCGTTTGCTTGGGGGAATGAGTGAGGGGGGCGAGGGGAATGAGTGAGAGAAGGGATGGGCACGGGCGAAGGCGAGGGTAAATGCGATCGCAGTGTCTGGGGCAAGGTCGAATGCAAGGACGAGGGTTAGTGCGAGACGGTGACGGGAACAAGGGCGATGGTAAGGGCGGCAGCGAGGGCAAGGGCAATGGCGAAAGCAGAGGCAAAAGAGGGGCCAAGGCAAGGGAGAAGGCAACGGGAGGGCAAGGCCGAGGGTAAGGAGGCTGACAATTGACATCAGGCACAAATCACGGGCTTTGATTATACTCGTAGTTAATAATTCTGTGTGAGATGTATTGTTTGTCGACCGGGTGCCGATTAGTGATTCCCATCCGGTTTTACCGATTCGATTGCGGAATCGATTCTTTTCTCTCGAATCCTCTGGAATCGGTTTTGGATTCCTTTGCTTCAGATTCTTGATGGAATTGAGTCCAAAATGCTGGAATCGAATCAAATGAACTCTTTCAATTTTTTTTAAAAAAAGGAAATCCTGCTCTTTTGTTATATTTTCAAGTTTTTTGTCGTTTGCCTTTAATAGTAATGTAGTTATTTCTTTATTATTAATTTAGAGAAGCCCAAGTCGTGTTTGAATTCAACTCCGAACCATGCCTTTACCGCCCGCTTCCTTCAAAACAAACCTTTTTGGTTCAGTTTACATTTTTAGCATCTCAGTTTTAAAAAAACATTCCTGTCTGTATCGCGTTGTGCGAAGTTGTGTTTCATTGAATTCGTTAGTATTTCGTTGACTAGTTCATTCTATTGTTGATTTTACAATATTTTTTTTAAAATTTATGTTCTATTAATATATTGTTTTATTGATACATTCTATTACTTTACTGCAATTTTATTATATATTATCAATAATATTTTCGCTTTCGTAGTAAATTGTTCTTAAAATTTTACTAATAACACCTGGTTGTGTTTCATTAAATAGGATTGCTGGATATCGGTGTCGATACTTCCGTTGAACGGCAGGGTTTTTTTTTCCACGACAACGTTCGCACTGTCGATCTTCTGCGCATGCGCAGATGCACTAGTGGTGCGAAACAAACTGCGCATGAGCAGAAGATCGATGGTGCTTTAACGTTCGAGGTGGCACAACCTCCTTGCTGTTGTCATTTGATTTGATTTTTTACAGAATCGATTTTCTTTCGATTCTACAATCGACTCCAGCTTCTCGATTTTGAGATCGATTCCAGAATGGATTCTTTTACAGGAATCGATCTTCGCTGTTAATAATTAACGGAGAACTTGGGGAAAGGCGCTGAACACAGTAGCAGTGCGGCGTCTGGCGGAGAACGTTTAGCCAGAGCTGGAAAGCGTCGCACTGAGATCACGTGATGGGCTGCTGCCACCCTGTTGAAGCACCGCCAATGCGCGTGAAGCTTATAATACTGATGATGTATTCAAAACGAGTAATTTTAAGTTATAATTGTGATGGATTACATGGTTATATGATAATTCAAAATTTAGAAATTATAAAGTGTATTACATGATTAAAACGTGTTAAACAAGTCGAGTGGCATGATGATCTCTCAGACCCGCAACAGTGCGACGCGCCCGACCTTAGCGAGCTTTGGACGGAGTATCAGTAACAGACTATTTTTGGACTGAATATTAGAAGAAATAAAATTGCATTTGAATCGAAATGAAATTCATAGTGAGGTTGCTGTTACAAACAGGATGCATGCGTGACTAAATATAATGCATTTAAAAATTTTATATATTTACACAAATTGCGTATTCTAACAGATCCTTAAGCAGCATTTGATTATTTGAGAGGTGTCAATGATTTTTTAAGATTCGGAGTAAGACGAATGAGAGATGATTTGACTAAAACAGCAATCATGTGATAGTGCCAGAATTTCTTATATCTCGTGTTAAGATCACATTATCGCAGTCATTGGGTCGATGATTGACACAGCTGGTGTCATGCAATGAGGAAGAAAACGCGTTTGTATTCATGTGTCTATTTCAGAACAATCAATTTTCTCTCCATAACCTATTATCTACACCTGACAACAGCATTTTTGCTGCTGAGGACTAGTTGTCGTATCCTACCAATTATATTGTTTCCCTTTTCCCATGTTGTGACTTTTAAAATGTATTAATGGCTAAACAAATTTTCTTCTGAACTCTAAATCATTAGTAATTAATTTTATTTGAATATTTTCAACCAACATTTTACCGTATGTCAACCGTCCAACAAGCGATAAGATAAGGCAGATGTGCTGCGCCAATGCCGCGTACCCTGTAAACGCGCATGCAAACGCCCAGTGGCCGCCGCAACAATGGGCGGCGCTCATCTGTCGCGGAGACTCCGGTCCGCGCCACCAGGGGCGCTGCCTCGCCTCTCATTACGCGCCTCCACCGCCGCCTCCGCAACGACAAACGAGATGGATGTCGCGAGCGCTGCTGTTAGCGAGGCCGGGGGCGGGGCCGGGGGCGGCGGGGGCGCATTATGTCGCCAAATTGCGTTTCCTTTGCGATGGCGATGACGCCGGTTGGTTGAACGCCCGCGGGTGGAGGAGGGGCGGAGGCTGCAACGCGACAGACGCGCCTCGCCGCCATTTTTCTTCCCACTCAAAACCTCCTGGAGGTTGTGAAACAACCGGAAGGATCCATTTACATGTTGGGAATGACGAGACAATCAATATCATAAGTCTTATTGCAATGAACCCTGCTTCGAAATATTCTTTTATACTAAATTGTATATCACACCAAATAATTTAAGATACTTCATAGAGAGAAAAACGATGAACTGCATATTCAAATAACCCCCCTCCCCGTAGAAATTGGTATAGGAACTAATAATAAAATTGAATGTTCTTTCGAACTGTAGAATGGTACATTCGTATAGATATATTTCAGTCGATAGCCGGGAAAGTAATAAAGTATACTCTACAAATTCAGAACTTGGAATAAATCTTAATTTCTTTTCTTTTGACATCAAAATTGACATGACATGACATGACTTGACATGAGTCGGCGTGATGAGTCTCTAATTGCGTCGGCTTTGAACTGGGGAGGAAGCAGGGAAAGTATAAAGTGTGGAATATCGTTGCAGAGTTTATCGTACACACTTTTAATGCAAAGAGCTGAAAGGGGAGGCAGTCGAGAGCTTCACAGGAGGAAAGTGAAGTGCGAGACGATGAAGTTTCGACGTTGACAAATGAAGTTGGAAATGGCTCAAACAATCACGCGCGGCTGACATGAAATTAAGAAGTCCATTTGTGCCAAGGAAATGACGTTTTCTCATCACAATGTACATTTGTCATTTCGATATTTGTTTAAATAATGTTTTAATAGGAATGTTTAATTTCAATGTTTTAGAGTCACATGTTGGATTGGTATGAGAAGGAACTAATAGCTTATTAATAAATTAAACTTCAAAGAATAAGTTTATTTATACTGTAGCACTCCAATATTTTCTGTATCAGAGGCATTGATATCCACGCTTTTGTTGGCCTTTGCTTTCCCTGAAGCACATTGTGCGTCCACATTTGCCCTTGATGATCGTGGAACGCATAACGTGCGTGCCCATGGTTTAAAATCGTTCCAGTCATAGAGGTCCATTTAGAAAGAATTCCATGAATTATTCTTCACACATTCTATGTTTGATGAATTTTATTTTGTTTATATTGTTAGGACGCCATCCTTCATATTATAGTTACTTCAATATTCAGGAACCAATAGTACCTTGCGAGAGTGGCCAGGGGCGAGGGCGCTGCGGGCGCGCGCAGCCCACAGGGCAATGAGTTCGCTCCCTCTGCTCCACTTCGCTCCGCCGGGCCCCGGCGCAGCGCCTCTCCCTCGTATCTGTTCCTGCCTGTCGCTTGTCCTGTTCCTGAGCCATCGCTGAGCGGATGGAGTTGCGTGTCTGTTGCGTGACGTTCAGCGGTTTTAATGCCAACGCCTGTGCGTTCACTGGAACCAGACTCTTTGCCGGTGCGCTCCGGGGCAGACTTGCGGGCTATTTAAATGCAACGTTCTTTTGCGAGTCGCGATTCGGGCAGGGATTTTACATGAAATGAGAATTTCAAGGCCCCCCAGCGCTCTCGTTAAGTTTGAATGTCTGCGCTGTGCGGATCGTATCGCGATTGTTCCGCGTTTGGTTTATTTTTAATGAAGCTATTTGTGCTCTAATGTGAGAACGCGCGGTGTTAGCGTAACGCCGGTGAGACGCAACGACATACGTGGTATTAAAATACCTCGCGTTTGTAAATTACACGCGCTTTCGTCATTACGAGTTCTGGGACTTTTTCGTCTTCGTCGTTCGGGAATTATCGTAGGAGACAAAGTATATACATTCACTGGATAATAAAATCACTCAGCAAGAATGTAAATATGCTTTCAGTGTTTTATAAATATTTTCTCTGCATATAGTGTGGTTATATAACAAGCTAGCTATTACGCAAATAGTAACCACATCAACGATTTTAATGAGATCGGAGAGAAAGAAATGATAAAAACGAAATGAGTGATAAAGTAGTTGATAAGAAAAAACATGAACTGATTTGCGAGTAATAAGAGGAAAATTCACCTGGTTTGGTTCCCAATTACCAAGATCGATCAGATCTTAGCAGTGTGTATTTCGCTATTTCTAAATAATTAGTAGAATAGCAATATACTTGTAATTTAATTACTTAGTTGTTAGTACTTACTTTGTTAATTATTTATTAATAGTAGTTATTAGAGTTTAAAATAGCAATTCTACATAAGATATATTATGTTACAATATTTGTACATTTTTATTTTGTAGGCTACCTCACAATCCAGATTCCTGTTTTTATTATATTTCATTGCCGAAACCAGTTATGCGGCGGTTTCCGACGTGGTTGCTATAGAATCCGCTATTATTTAATTGCCATGTGCCTTGAACGCGCATCAGCCGCGCTGGGCCACGAGGCGTCGAACGCAGCGCTGCCAACGGCGGGGACTCGCGCCGCTCATCGCCTCGAGAGCTTTCAGCCCACAGCTCAATTACGTCAACTCGCTGCGACGTTTTGTAATGAAACTGGGGCAAGTGTTTTTAAAAGCATTAATTGAATCTCCACCGAGTTTATTACATAAAATTGTGTCAATTTAATGAACATTTAAGTTTTGTTTAAATAAATATTGATCCTTAGATGATAAATTTGAAATTTGTGATGAGTCACATGTCAGAAATTTTATTTGAGACTGTTCTTCAATCAACTCTTCCCGACGAATATTCCATCGCTGTCCGAAAGAGGCCAAATCCCAGAGCATACAGGGCCATGGGATTGCGAAGCGGTTGACAAAGGATCGGACGGCGTTGTCTTGTGCGAGTCTCTTGTGAATGTCAAAATTTCTACTCGGAAGCCAGGCTCCATTAGGAAGAGACGCAATCGGTACATCGAAGCCCAGTCGGACGATGCTACCTCAACTTTTGTGCGTTTTGTGGATGCTGGAAATGGAACAAAAGATGTGGCCATCTTTGGTACTGTTGTGTGAAATCCTCGTAGGTCGGCGTCGGATCTCGAACCAGCGCCAGAAGACCACCGCCAACACCTCCCGAGAAATACCATGCACTACACTAATGGGACTAACAGCCATGGCAGTTGGCGCGTCCGCAATCACAACGGTTGTCTGATCACCTGCGTCTCGCTCACTCGCGACTGCGCTCGTTTGCCCCTCAGCGCCCTCTGCCGCAGAGCTTCGCGTGGGACAGCACGCGAGGAGCCGTGCTGCGCCCCCACGCACTCCGCCTCTCCGCCCGTTCGTCTCCCTCGGCTCCGCTATTGCTCCGTGGACGTGTCTAAGGGTCGTCCCACTGGCCGGGGCGTCTACGTAAGCGACCTCTTTCGCCCAATTGCTGCGGCTCTGCCAATAATAATAATATAATATAATAATAATAATAATTGGCACAGGCTTTCTCGAACGAGTTATTTTCTGTTTCTGACACATCCACGGATATTTCGATCTTGATATTTGGATACAAAATTGCAAGCGTATCCTCGCCACTTTTGCCAATCTTAACCACCAAACGTAGAGCGCTAATATACCTCAATCCCGGCGTATTTGCAACGCCTCAGCTCAAAATGACCTTCAACATCGATTTCATGACCATAAATATTAGATCGTATTGTGAAGACGATTTCAATTTTGTTTATGGAGGAAAAACAACAATAAGAAAGTTAAATAGAAAATACCAAAATTATTTACTCAACTAACATCGTAGAAATTACATATGTAACAGATGCTTCTCAACATTCATGAATACATGGTCGGCTGCCTCCTTGTAAACTGGGGGGGGGGAGGGGGATGAGAGAGGAGGAGGAGAGGCACATGGTCCAAGATGTAATTTTTTAAAGAACGCATCAGAGTATGCATGAACACTTTGTATCGTGAGCCACTTGTGTGTGTGTCTGTTTCTCGTGTCCTAGTGTGTATTGTGGGCGTCTGTGCGATTGGCCTGCGGCCGCTGTTGGCGGTGGCGGCGGCGGGGCGATGCGGGCTAGAGCGGGGCGGTAGAGGGTAGCCGCCCACTTCCGCCTGTGGCCTGTTCCGCTCCATAATTCATCGCCCATCGCCCTTCGCCCGGGCTTCGCGCCCAGCGCCAGTAGCGCAATAGCATAGCGAGGGCGCTTTTGTCTCTCCTGCCCTTTTCGCCCTTTCGCTCTCGGGCGCCACCGCTGCCAGGCGGCTTGTTGACCTCCGCGCCGGAGCTTTCGGGAATCGCCGCGGGGGCGCGTGCGAGCAGGGAAAGTGGACCTGGAGAGGCCTTCGCGGGGGCAGCCAATCCGTTGGCCGAAGCGAACAAGTGGACGCTCATCTCCTCGCGACCTCCGATGCAAGTCTCCTCCTCGCGACCTCCGATACTAGTGATCGAGCTGTCCCTCAGCGGTCCTACAGTAAGGCTCGCGTACCACGTGATTCCTCCCCCGCATTGTCTATTTCTATTGGATGACGCGCCACCTGTAAGCTTTCCGCCCATCACGGCGCTAGCGGCAAAGTCGCCCCCAAGCAACCTCCCCCGCAGTAACATTCGTCACCGAAATTCCCGGAAATAGGCGTGGGTAATTCCGTTGCTCGGTGAAGGGGTTGTGGGCGGAGTATTTCCCCACATGTCATAAGGGGTGCGCCCCGCTCGGGTCTGTGCTGAACAAAAGAGGCGCTATTTCCTCCTTTCCCTGGGCTCGCTAAGCGGCTCAACCCGGTTGAGCAGGAAGCGGCGTTTCCGGCTGCTCTTTACGGCGGCGCGGTTCTTAATTAAATAAAATAAATCTATGGCTCGTGTCGTCATCCGCGATGTGCGACCGTCCCATTGCACATGCAGTCACCTCAAATCATCACATTCGACGAGCAACCGAACCATCATAAAGCAGACACAGGGAGAACGAATATGTTCAAGCAATTGTCCATGCCATGTATAGAATATTGTTCTTTAAACAGAACGTTCTCATAATAAGGTGTTTGTGCAAATTCATAAAACCGTTGGATTGAGGATGATGCTTCTCAAAAGGGATTTGACGATGCAATAACTGACAGAGTACCGCCTACATAGAACTTGAGGGGCACAAAGTTATAAAGGTTAACGAAGTCTAAGAACAAAAAAAGTGAAGCTCACACATATGAGTGAGAACAAAGAAGCACACAACAGGAATCGATTAAAATTGTGAAATGAATCTATTATTCTCTGACATTTTAATTCTTATGTAATTGGTAGAGATTAGTCTAAGACCACATAGTGTCGAAGGAAGTGTTGAACAATTGTCTGAGTGCATGATTTTAAGACACGTCGCTTGTTGATTGAACTGAATTCTGATGGAGCTTTTCTTAGGTATGCAACAATGATACAGATTCCAATGAAATTGTCGTTGTCTTGTATGGTATTCTAAGATGTTCAATGTTGGGAAATGAACGCTGGAACGAGAAGTGTCTGTGTCAATTAAAGTCATTCGCTTCAATTGCAGTCAGTCTGTCCCAAGTACAAAGTTCCGAGTAACCTGCTCCGTCCCAATGGAGGGAGCACCCATCCGAGAAAGTTGGCGCAACGTTTCGGGGCCGCTAGCGCGGGGGGCGGAGGCGGAAGAGAGAAGGCAGCTGCACTCAGGCGCACGGGGCGAGCGGCGGGGCGGGGAGAGGGCGATGGGGCAGCGGAGGGAGAAAAGGAGGGGTTGATGGCCATGGGGTAGATGGGTAGCGATGGCATGGGCGAAGAGAGGGGGCGGGGCGAGCGGGGGGCGGGGAGGGGTAGAAGGGCGGGGAGAGGGCGATGGGGAGCGGAGGGAGAAAAGGAGGGGTTGATGGCCATGGGGTAGATGGGTAGCGATGGCATGGGCGAAGAGAGGGGGCGGGGAGGGGTGAGGAGGGCGGGGAGAGGGCGATGGGGAGCGGAGGGAGAAAAGGAGGGGTTGATGGGGTAGGGGTGGATGGGTAGCGATGGCATGGGCGAAGAGAGGGGGCGGAGTGCGCAGCGGGGTGTGTTTACTGACTTCCTCTCTTGTTTGGAAGGCGGTGGCGTCCAGAAGCTGCTGGCGCATAAAATATGCAGCGCGCTCTTCCTCCAGTTATCGCAACGCCCCCTCCCCTCCTCCTCCTGATGGGAGTAGGCGCCTCTTCTTTCTTAGCAGCGACTCCGTTGCTCCGCGCGCTTACAGAGGGGTTTTGTGTGTTTCTCCGCCCAAGCGATGGATGGCGGTCGGGACGAAGGCGCGGTTGTTACATCCTCTCACGTTCATGACGACGCCGCTGTTGGCGGCGGAGAGAAGAACGCTTTCCAACGAATACTTCATTGATTGTAGGCTCATCTCCCGCAATGGGAGCGGGATGTCTTGATTGTTTACCCTGAAATAAACCATTTCACTAACATTTAGCGATTTGTATTCCAATAACAACCCCAGTTGTGAAGACCTGGTAAACTCTTTTTATCTTCTCAGAAATGAAAGCTCTTCGTATTGTGATGCAATCGACCACGCGAGGAGATTACACCCAGCGGGAGGCAATAGGTTGTTTCACTCGGAGAACTACGTCTCGGTAGAAAGCATAGGCATGGAGCCTTCTGAGCGAGCGTGGGCGGTAGGTGAGGGGCTCAGCTTGAAGCCAAGCGGATTTCGTCCGAGGCGTAATGTTGCTCTCTGTACATCTGTATATTACATCTGAAGTAATAGACGGTTTGCTTTAAACAGTATTCCCAGATCAGTGGACTCCAATTGATAATTTTCATTTGCAAGTACGGGCTCGGAGAAGTGCGATAAAGATATGTTCTCTAAATTGAGAGATTCCGACTTCATAATTGTTTCATTCTAAAGAGAAATGTCATTCTAAGTGTTTGTGCCCATATTATGTTTAACAGCTTCAAGAGACGGCTTCTGGAATTAGAACACGTCTAGGTAAAATGAAGATGTCGCCTGAATGGCCAAAATATTATCACACCTTTCATCAAGCAAGATATATCTCTCATCTCCGCACGGAATTTCCTCATACAGGTTCTGCAATGCCCGTACTCTAACCTTAACTAGTGGTGCTACACAATGGCACAGACTTTCCCGTATTATTTTACTATTTTCTTTGGTCGCGGTTAGCTATTTGAACTTGCCACATATTATTGCCTGCTGTCATCTATTGCTGTCCAAGTTTTCCAGTTTCCTAATTATAGAGCAGAAATATTATTTCAAGATTATTAAAGAACAGTAAAACCTCGTTCAAAATGGCAATTTTCTTAGAAACATTTGTAGCCGGATTTAAAAAACGCGTTTAAGCGCTACTGTATATTCGAAATTTGAAGCTCTTTTTGACCGAAAATTTTTGATTTTTCGAAAATCTTTATTTGAAGTAATTTTAAGTATTTGAACTCACAAATACAATAGTGTTTACAAATTGATTGAACTGCGCATATCAACGGCGTGAGAGATCTTTAAAAAATTTACATTTGTGCAATTTCTGAAGAAAAAAACCCACCGTGATTAACTTTTCGTCATATTAAAGAGTAGAATTAGCGCTAACCTTTGGAAAAGTTTGAAGAAAAAATTTTGAGCCGTTTTTGAGAAAAAAATTCTGAGCGTTTCTGAAAATGCGGAGTTTTGAGCTAGTTCTTACAAAAAAAATAGTTTTCGAGAAACTTTATTGGACATTATTTAAAGCTTATGTACCCATAATTACAATAATGTGAGGAAATTGCCGTTCATATAAATATTAACAAAATTGCTGTTCATATTTCCCGTAATCCCCATAATTACAATAATGTGAGGAAATTGCCGTTCATATAAATATTAACAAAATTGCTATTCATATAAATACTAACATGAAAGACTACAAAAAATAAATTTTGTAATTTTTTTAAAAAATCGAGCAACATAGCGTTTGTCATTCTGAAGAGTATGTTTAGCACTATCCATAATAAAAGTTTAAAGAAAAAAATTTTAGCAATTTTTGAGAATATCTTGTTGTATTTTCGTAAAATAGCACATTGGACGCAATATTGCGCGAAAACTACTACAATTTAAAAAAAGAAGAAAAGCAATTTGCGGAGAGATATGTCGGTTAGAAAAGAGAAGACTGTGAAAGTAAGGACAGAGAGGAAAAGACTAGAAATGAAGAGTTGAAAGAAATAATTGAAGGACGAGAGAGGCAGAAACACTTTCGAAAGAGTAAATGTATCTACTATTCAATGATTTAATGCCACATTTATTTCCACACGGATGAAACTGAAAATATAGATAAGAAGAAGGTTGAATGGTGGGCTACGGAAAGACGGAATGTCAGAATTCGAAGACATAAAGAAGAGAAAAATATGCCATAGACTAATTATTATTGATTGTGCTATGAAACGATAAGGAGTATTAAAAGTGGAACAAAAGAGTTTTTGCGAGGGAGGAAGGAACAGAAGTTTCCGCATCGATCGGCCATGTGCGTGAATTCCGAGGGCGGAGGGGCGGGTGGGGGTGGGGGAAAGGTCGCGGGCGCCAGAAATTCGCTCGCCATCTGATCCGATCGGAGCGGAGCGGGGGGGGGGGCCTGTGAGCACCTGCGCTTTCCCACCCGATCGCTGGGCGGCGCAGTAAATCTTGAGCCGCTTCCTCCGCGCGCAGATTTAATATTCTCCGTTTCGGCGCTGCCCCCTCCCGCTTCTTTAGAGGATAACTAGCGGGTCACCCCTCGCGCCTCTCTCGTCCCGCTCGTCCCGCTGCCAGCGCTAGAGGCGCGCTCTTTCTTTGCTTGCTCTTGAGCGGACGCTCGACACGGCCAAAACGTCACTTCCTCACTCACTCTCTCACTGCCAACACACAGTGCTCTTTCTCTCGCCCTCTGTCCGAGTCTCACTTGCAGTATGCAGAAAAGAGGCAGTAGAAAAGAGAGGAAGAAAGATAGAGAGAACGGCGAGAGAGACGAAAATGTCTCTGTATATAAAATGAAATCTTAAAAATTAAAGCAATCTCCTCTCCGTAAAAACAGAAACAACACTATCACCTTTACTCTGTGATTATCTTGAGAAAATTTGCAATTATTTCAGTGATTGAATTCCGTGCAGTTTTACCTATAATGCAATTGGAAATGATGATACGGTGCAAAACGTTCTTTCCTAAGACAATTACAGAGACAAAGTTTCAATTTTTCTTTCTTTATTTTTAGAAACAATAGCGTCGGTGAGCGCAAGGAGTGTCGTTAAACCGCCGCTTCAGCAGATGCACGCGTACAGAGAGAGCTTAAAATGGCGTTTGTGCCCGCACGCAGCTTAACAGAAGCAGCAAACGCGCGGGCGAGGGGCTGCGGAGGAACTCGCAAAACTCCCCGGGGGAAGGGTTTGGGGCAGACCTCCACCTCCATGTCCTCCTCCGTCCCACTGCTCCTAGCCCTCAGACGCCTCTAATACCAGCTCACGCTTCAAAAATTAACCTTCACCACAACCTCCGGCGCCACCTCCATATCCACCACCACCACCACCACCACCACCACCACCACCACCACCCCCTTCTCTTCCTCTGCCGCCCAACACCAAGAACTTCGCCATCAACGCAGCCATCTGCGCTGCCTTCCCCGAACAGAGCCAGTTCGTCTTACGATGAGGACACTCGCGCAGTAAGTAAGCGGTAACCAAAACAAAACGGTGTTGGGTGGTAGCCAATGATCTGTTCAGCAGGCGCGGTTCCTTTTGAGTTGGCTGTGTGTCTGAGCCGGCAGCGGATGGGCGTGCCAACCGCACGTGGCGGAGGAGGCGGGGCTGGGGAGAGGAGAGCGTTGAAGGGAAAGCGGGAGGAGAAGCAAAGTCGGACGCTCCGAGGCAGACGCCGGGGGGCGGGGCGGGCGATTGCCGCACGCACTTGCCTTCAGACACTTCGCAAGGAGCACCTCACCAGCCGGCCTTCACAGGCGGCCACGACAACGCAGGTGCGCGAGGTGGCAATATGGAAGATGGCGATTCCAATTCATTTACTCTTTCAATTTATAATTTAGTTTAATCGCAAAGGACAGTAAGAAAGTTTGACAGGGTAATACAGTCTAAACACGTATTCATGAGGTCCAGAACCCTTCTTTTTGCGCATTGCTGTATTTGGCTGTGATTGAGTCGAGGAGAAAGGTGCAAAGGTGCGTGTGCGCATTTGAATGCTTGAAGTGTTCTCGTCTGTTTTCGCCGTCGCACGAGCTGCGCTTTGAGCTGCTGCCAGCTGCCCCCCCCCCCTCCCTCGCAGGCACAAAGCGAGAGCGCAGAGGGGCTCAGCGGGGGATAGGAACTGAATAAAATGCTCGTTCCAACACATTAATTCTTTTGCAATTAATTAATACAACACAAAATCATACTTAATTATTAATACTATTTTCGTTCGTGATAGTGAGCAGTCGAGTGGCAAACTGTACAGTTGCTGACGGCTGTTATGTTGAGGGCACCTTAGTGATGGTTGTAGAGGTGTTGATGGTAAGGGTGATGTTCGTTTTAAGAGATTGAATATAGTAAACTGAGTGTGTGGCGATAAAGTCGGTGTTCAAACTCGGAGTGAAGTGAAGTTATGATATTAGAGAAATGAAGAGATAATAGAGATATTCACAAAAGTTTACATTCTTTTCCTATTTTAATCGCGTGAAATAAGTCATATTTATAAACATTTTCTCTAAAATTACAATCCCTGAGGTTCACTTGTGCCAGTTTCGATTCCATCTCTCTTCGGGGCCTCGTCTCTCATAAAGTCCCATACGCGCAAACGATTGTTCCCTTTTCCCTTCCAGAAGAGACGAGCAGGAGTATCACCAGAGCCACGCCATTGCAACGACTCTACTAACCTCGACTCCTTTCAGCCTCACCGCCCCACAGCGCGGAGGACTCTTTCCAGCCGTCGCGTCCGTTCATTTGAGTCCTAACGAAGCCACTTCAAAGGCAGGAGGAAGGGAGAGACTGTGGAGGGAGAAGCCATCTTCGTCCTCCTCCCCTTACCACGCCCACTCGCGACCCTGCGGTCTGTCGCAGAGATTGTCCTCTGACTTTCTTCACCTGCACCTGGAAAAAGGGCTCTCCCCACAACACGCATTTTCACTTTGCGTCCTCGCGAAACCTCATTAAACTGCAATTAAGCGAAACATGAAGCCTTTGAGTCCGAGAATTCTCGTCAAGTGGAATGTCCACACAAGAGCGAGGAAGAGCAATAGCCGTTTTCAAGCTGGAGGCGTGCAAAACCCTCTGCATTCCATCGAGGGTTGCAGTGACCTGTGCTGTAGAGTCCCATCGCGGGAAGCGATGCTTCCAAGTCGCTTTTCGTAGTGCGACCAGCGAGTGGTCTCACGCTACATTTTACTTTCTGCTATATAATAGTGTATACGGAATATAAATATTTTTATTTCGTACATGCGAGAAAATAAAATGAAGAAAGATTTTCACATCTGACCCTGACAGTCGAAACAGCGACTCTTGACCTATGCAATACTTCTAGAAGACGTAGTTTTGTGCATGGTTAAACATTCGATTATTCCGATTCGTAACGAACTAACGTGTTAAACCCGTGCACAATTTTCAAAGAATACAAGAAATTAATTTTTATGTAAAGTTTCTGTAAGTCTGTGACTACACGTAGTGTAGAAAGGAGAAAGTCAAAAGAGGCAAATCCTCCAATTTTACCTAGTTAGGTCGGTGTCAGCCTCACGTAGATGTAGTTTCTCACGAAGACGTGATGTGGTGAGCAGCAGCTGTCACCCGTGGGGAACTGGGTTGGGCACGGCACGTGGCATCCCGAGAGGTGGAGAGGCCAGCATTTCACTTCATGAAGGTAAACACCAAAGCTGGAATTCAAAACTGGGGTTCTACGTCAAACCACCTTGACGCGGTTGCTTTAGCCATCTTCGCGCAGGTCGCTTAACTGAATCATTGTAAACCGTCCAATTGGTTGCAAAGAAGAAAACTGTCAGTAGAGCATTGCATTGCACAATCAAATGAAATCCATCATCTTAAATGAATACACTACAAATGTTTATAAAAAGCTAAATTAAAATCATTTTAAATTAAATGAAAAATTCTTTACAAGAAATCACGGCCAGCAAGTTCGTCCTGTAGACGGCGCACCCCATAGAAAAGCCACTCCCGTGTCGCGGTAAGTAAGCAACATCGCGCCCCCACGATGCCCCCACCCACCCACGCGTCGCCCGCGGCGCCCCTCAGAGATGCCTCTCGGCCCAAGGCGGACGCGACAGCTGACGGCCGCTCCGCGCTGCGCCACACCGCAGCAGCGCGGCCCAGCGGGGCCCACGCTAATTAATTTGATTTTCATTAAAAATGTAATTAATGTGCCTAAATTACGCTAAGCATTAATTACATCGTACAATGGTGGTCGCCCGCATTTAAATGCGGGTAACGGAAAGGCAGAAATCATGGGGGGGGCGGGAGGTGGTGTGGATGCAGTGGGAGGAGGGTGGCGTTGCCGACGAGGGCATTGGCATTGGTTATTCGCGTCAAACCGCACGAGCTTAATTTGTATGTTCATGAAACTCGACAATCACACACGTTCCAACGCCCGCAACTCCGAAAACCATCTGCTATTCTTGGCATGAGGTGAGATATTGCTATTTTCATGGTCTTCATACCTCTTTATATATCATTTCGCGTGCCTTTCGCGCACCTACGACTTCCTCCTGCCTCCTCTTTATATTCTCCGTCCTTCTTTATTCAGCCATCACCCTCCGCTCTCCTTTCTGTTCCCTCTCCCTCCGCTGCCCAGTCCTTTTTTTCCTTCTTCCCACTTTTTTCCATCCGTTCCGTCCTCCACTCCTTCGCCGCCCTCCGCTCGCTCTCTGCTCTCCGTAGTTCGCCCTCCAAACGACTCCGCCCTCCGAGGCGCTCCTGCCGCCCTGCGCCCTCCGCCCCCTTCCCTACCCTCCGCCCTCTTCCCTACACTCCGCCCTCTTCCCTACCCTCTGCCCTCTACCCTTCGCTCTCCACTCAACCCCGTCCATTTTCCCCGCTCTCCGCCCCCTTCCCTACCCTCCGCCCTCTACCCTTCGCTCTCCACTCAACCCCGTCCATTTGCTCCGGCCCTCCGGGGCGCTCTGTGCCCGCCCGCGCCGCCCCCCCCAAACCCGCACGCCAGCCCGCCCTCGCACGCGTCTGTGTTGCTGGAGCGGCGCCACCGCCCCTTCGCCCGCGCGTCAAGCGCCTGCCACCCCCGAAGGCCTCGGAGGCGCCTCTGCACTCGCACGCGCGGGTCTTCCGGTAGGCTCTTCATTTGGCCCATGGCTTCTTTAAGAAAAATATTGCTTTTGTATTTCATTGCCTAAATCCGTGTTGGCAACCTGAAAATGCTTTGCATTTGCCGAGAAAGGTCTCCAGTTGTACGTAAAGAATGGCTCTAATATCTTTGAAAAAATGCAACGAAAGAGAAATTCACCAATAATATTGAATTTAAATGTCTTTATTCTTCTTTAGCAAACAATCCGGAAATTCATCTAAAGCGGTCGAATATTTGTTTTTTGTTTACAGATTGTTTTGAGAAGACAAGAACATGAAACAAACAATGCAAACAACATTTAATTCCATTAAGAATATCAAAGAATGATAGTTTCCCTAATTTTAAAAGCTAGTGTACTTATTTGGAAAAAAATATTCATTTTCTCTGAAGTAATTGAATCTAACTCTTCAGTGTTAAATTATTGAAACTTTTATTCATTTTTTATCTTACTGTTAATGTGCACTTATTCTCCTCTCTACCATATTTTCACGCGGTAATGGAGGTAAATGTAAAAGAGCCGCGTATGCTTTTCGCTGCGTGATGCAATTGCCGACAACCTCCGCATGTCGATCGCTATCGCTTGCTGCGGTGGTCGCGACTTCCCACAAAAAGTGCTTTCCGCCGCATCTGCACCCTAAACTCGCAGTTTAGCCTCCTCAATACGGTTTGGTATTCTAAATATGATGTACAAGTATTGCGCGATACGTTGCACACTAGAAGGTTTTAAACAATATTTCATGCTACAGTTAAACAATATGTGCCGGTATCACCCCAGGGTCATTGAAGGTCGTGATAGTGAGTAAAATCGGTGTGAAGTTTGTTCCAACAAGTGAACCTGACTTTTGTATAACTCTTAGTTAATTAATCAAGTTAATCTTAGTTAATATAAAAAAGTTCATTTACTTTATATCCCACATCTCTCTTATATTCCTGTCCTGTGTCAGTCTCGTCCCGTTGTAACCTGATATTTTTGTAGGTAGTCTGCCCATCTTCCTCATTGTCTTCCAATTTCCTCAATCTAATTCTGCGATCGTATTGTGTGATCCATTTGAGTATTAATGCCGGTTGAACTGCGAATTTTATTATTGAGAATAAATGATATGTAATATATGTTCATGATATAAATAATGAGATACTGTTAGATGGTAACTTGCCGTGTACTATTGCAGAACTTGCATAACGATGGGAGGCATAATCAAATCCATTTATGCAATTTTCGGCCTGTTCATTGGCCAAGTAAGATAACTTTCGATCCTCCTACATACGTATGAATTGTAACATTTATTCTCAGCTCGTATCAGCTAGCAACGAAGCACAGCGAGGAGCCAGCGACGCTACGCCTCTGCGCTTTTGCCCTTGCGAGGGCGCAGGAGCTGTCAGGCCGCATCGGCCAAGGCAAGACAGCTCTCCCTCGCACCGACACAACCGAAGCCAGGGGGGACACGGAAGACAAACACGCAGGGCTAGTGGAGGAACACTAATGACTTGACTAATGGGTAGCGTTGAGTCGAAATCTAGTGGTGCTACAACAGTGCATATATTCTCACATTATTTCTAACTTTGCAATTTTCGTTAATTGAGTTCAAAGAAGATGAAACCTGCCCCATTTCAAGGCGTCTTTTGTTATAATCGTGTAAAAAATAAATTATTTGGAGCCGTTTCTGAAACACGGTTTTTCGTGAATTACATTTATTCTGATTAAACAACGTGTGAGAGGAAATAATTTACCTCCTCTTCTGCGTTTCTCTTTCTCTTCGTTCGAAGTCAGGCGAGAAGCGAAACGCCGAGCCTCTGACCGGAGGTCCAAGCGTTCGAGCCCCGACGGTGACTCCTTTCAGCACTCGCTACGTAGCTCAGCTTAACAAACAAGCTACGGTCAACACTGCCTTGAAGTATCCACTGTACACGTTACTTTTTCTGAATCTTTCTAAGTCCAAATGAAACCCATAACTTACTATAGAAATGTTGATGTTTCATTTTTTTAAACTTATGTGTGCCGTATTTTTCTTTCATGTAAGATCATAGCGTAGTTTTGATGGTACAAATAAATAAGAAATATGTACTATTTCTTGAAACAAAAGCCTCCTTGTCGTTAGGAAACGCAACTAATTTGCTTCGAACATCCTTTGCAAGGGCGCACACACAAATTGTGTTGGTGGGCCTGTCGTTACGAGAGACGTTTTGGTTGCGTTGGATCCAAAAACTTTTCTCTATTAGAAACATAGTGCGGAAATTCGAATGCCTCTTTTTACAGGTATTTGTTGCTCGAAGACGCAAATCATTTTGGGGTGACTTCTTAAACTTCGTTTTAACGTGGCAACTGCGCACGTTGCCGAAGCGCAGACCGATTCCGCACTGCCCACGCTCGCGCTGTCTGAAGCTCAGAGGATTTTCCAGGAACGCAAGAGCAGAACTCGGCTCCTTGACTGTGTCAACCAAATCACTTTCAAACTATATTTATTTGTATTAGGGACACAAACTGCACCGTATAGAGGACAATGTCACTTCTACGACTGCCCATATTGTTTAATAAAGTAAAAATAATTACTCAAAAACACTTAATATTTACGAAGCGAATAAATACTATAGTGTAGATACAGATATTTTTTTAAATTACAATAAAATGTTTTTAGCAAAAAAAATATTAATTATTTGTAATTATTTCACAGACACTATTGTCGTTGATCAATTCTGCATATTCATGTATTAAATAGGACATTTATGTTTATTTGTCACATTGTTTTTTGTAGAATTAACATAATATTTATTTTTAATAACCATTCTTTACAACGAAATATCTAACTGAAAGTAATATACCACCGCCAGCTTCTTTCTGATTCCTTTTGTAATCTTCCTTTATATTTCTTTAAAGCGTGATTTTGTATTTTCATAACAAACGCAACATTTCGGATTTAGTAAATGCTTGTATAAAGCGCGTTTTTGCATAGAAATGCCTCCCATTTCATCATGTCAGTGAAGCATGCGAGTGCAAAAACATCACACATTGTTTCTTCTTTCCCCTAGTGACACACACATCAGGGGAAGATTTACTTCTATAAGAGAAACGAACCGTGTTCCGGTGTCACTGCTCTGCTCTGAAGGTTGAAGTACGGTTTCCTGCTGTTTAAGCCTCTTGTCAAATTGCACCTCCGCATCTTCTGCATAACATCTGTTTTCGCGATGCCCATTCATACATTTTATTCGTACATGTAGTGGCACCATTCATTTCTTTTATGGAAGAACCTGTCATGTGGAATATGGTAATTCGTAGACCCACAAATTATACTGTGTGAGAAATATGTTCTTAGGTGTGGCCATACAAAATAGTTTGCGAGAACAGCCTGTTCCTTCTGCAATGTCGCTAGACGTTCACTATACACGTACGAATACTTTATCTGCCACATGGTTCAGTATCTAATGAAGCTGATTGTTGCATAATAATGTTTGATATTGAACGCTATTGTGTTTAAACCAACACCAGATTATAGCTTGCGTATCTATTTATGCGATCGCTACGCTCGCTGTCTGCACCTAATCAGAGTCGTATTGGAAATTGCCGTAACTGCTGTTGATGGGACGAATGGACGCGTCTCCACTGAGAAAGGAATCAACAGTGCGGGTGGCATCAATTCCTAAGCATCTGGTGGAGTCCAGCTTACCTGCTTTCCAGGTTTATTAGCTTAATCGCCCGGAGGTTATTTGCAATACAATTCATGTATGAGGCGTATTAGAAAAGAGCAAGGTAATTCTTGTCTTTCTATATAATATTTTATCAATAGATTTACGCGTTTTATTAAGATTATATTGTTTATTTACTCGTCTCTTTATCGATGATACATTTAAAAGACGCGCAAATCAGGCGTGCGGAACGTGAAAGGGTGGGTGTGGAAGTGGCGGAGTGAGCGAAGGGGAGAGATTGGGCGTGGAGAGAAGGACTCGGCCCCCGGCGCCCCTCAGTGCGTGAATAAATGTGGCTGACGGCTCCGCTTCCTAATGCATTTTGGATGGCGCCTCGACGCCCCCTGGCCCGCCCACGCCTTATCTGCTCTAACGGCGCCACCAACGGGATAACAAAGGCTGTTGGTTTCTTTCGCCGCTCGTTTTTGGTAATTAATATTCCCGCGCCTTGTAACTATTGGCGCTGCAGACCCATTCAAAGTGAGTTGTGCGTTCTAAATCGCCCGGCTGCAGTGCTGGGCGGAGGAGAACAACTGGGCAGAGGCGAACGCGCGGACGGACACCACTGAAGGGCGAAAAATATCTACGATGTGGCATCTGTTCAACCAGCACTGGTTATCATGATCACATTTAAACTACATGTGTCAGTCATTTTTTCCGTTCATAATTCTAATAATAATAAGCTACAAAAATCGCTGCATGTGAAAACATTACCTCCCACAGTAAACGGAAAAATGAACCTTTTTCGTTTAAAATGCAAATGAGAATTAAGTAAAATGCAGAACATAGTAGCTAGTTGTACCTGGAAAGCCGTGAAACGGTACAATATCATTGAGTGAAACTCCTTATTTAAAAGCCTGGCACAAATATCGACCGAGCATTTTTCAGTGCTCATGTTCATCAGTCAACCATTCCAACTACACCATTCTACTACAGTTAAGATTCAAGAAACAAAACTTTAACCTGTAAAATCCAACGGAATAACACTATTCCAGGGTATTACAAAGATAGACAAAGTAGGAAGGTTTGATTATCAAGGAAAAGAAAAGTGGGTCGTAAAACACTTGCGGGAAATAATAATTATTTTTATTCTGTAAAGGAATGTAATTACTATATATATCAGAGATCCAGTATGCAATATCATACATTATTTTAAATCACTAATAAATTGTGTAATAATAAAGAAAAATTAGTCATGTAACTTCTTACAAATATATGTCAGTTTTTTTGAGCTTCCTTCCATTGTTGCAATGAACAGTGTCGTGCAAATGAATAAGTATAGGTAATGATGTTTCGGCGCATCGTATTTTAATACGTATCTATAGGTTAATATCTATAGGGTCGGATTTTCATGAGAAGAATTGGATGGGAGACGGTGTCGTAAGCTTGGGTGAGGTCTGTGAAAATGGCAGGGATTTCTTTTCTATCTTGCAGTGGGGTGGCGATGGCTAGGGGAAGGTTTAAAGTTTGGAGGGCCGCCGAGCGACGTTCACGGAAACGAAATTGTGTGAAGGTAATGATAGGTTCGAGATGATGTGTTAGACGAAGTATCTTTTCGAATAACTTGCCAAGGATGGTTAGTACGCTGATTGGACGGTGGTTAGATGGGAGCCGATGATCCTTGCCAGGTTTGGGGATCATGGTAACGCGAGCGATCTTCCTGATGGTGGGGTCGTAGGACAGTCTTAGGCAGGAGCTGAGGATTAAGGTAGTCAGGTCTCTTGAATTTTTGTTAGGTGGGTGAGTTGAGATGGGAGGACTCCATCGGGTCCGGGCAATTTGTTGCAGTCTATCCTCTTAAGTATCTGTTTAACGTCTGCGTCGTTCATCGTCCAGGTCTGTTGTTGGAGTAGGCAGAGGTGGAGGTTCAAGGAAATTCCAAAGAACACTGTCTGGGATTGGGATGTTGGGGGGAGGAAGCGTTCGGCCAGGGATTGGGCGAAGCTATTAGTGATGGTTTGGGGGTCAAAGGTTAAGGTATTATTGGTGATTAGGATAGGGGAAATGGGAGTGGGATGGTTTCTGATTGCTTTTATGACTTTATGGATATTATTGGGGCTGCATTTGTCAGCTAGTAGGTCGTCATACTTATGTCTCGTGATGTTTAAATAGGTTCTGTATTGTTTTTTGCGTTCTTTTTGGTTCTCGTTTGTCGTCGTTTCGTCTGTGTTTGTAGTATCGTCGAATTCGTCGTTTATGTCGTATGATCGTAAGGATTTCGTCAGGGAGGGTGGGGTGTGTATTCTGGAGTAGGATGTGGTTTTCCGATATGTTTGTTTTATGTGGTAGGTAAGGTGGTATATGGAGTTGTCTATGATTTGGGTGGAGAATGTAGTTGTAACATCAAGAGCAAGATACAGAGGATTAAAGTAATCAAATGTTGGCATTTCTCAGTCAACATTTGACCTGCTTTATTGTTTTTATATTGTTCCAGTCTATCTAACGACAGGATAGACTGTGTGTCTTATTGAGTGATTGATCCTTGTATTTCCCTCACCGTGGAGTACCCCCCCCCGTGAAGGCAATTTGGGCGCCGCCGCCGCCAATCCCTCAACGCGTGATGCAGGGTAATAGTTTTGCAGCCTTCGTTTCACATTATCGACGCTCAATTTCCCCAGTTTATTTTGGTGCCGACAGCACACCGCCGGCAGACGATTTATAGGTTTTGGAAATATGTAAATTCCGTGTTCTCATACACGGGACACGCGAGTCAGCCAATCATTTTGTATGCACTGTCCTTGCTCATTGTTAAGCGAATAGTCTGTTGTTGAGAAAATAACATCGCTTTCGACTCCTATTGTCTTTTTAAATGTCGTTGAATTACCGTGGTTATTTTGATTCAACTTTTAGTGCAGATCTTTGACCTAAGTCACGTAAGTTTCAAAACCAAGCATTGAGATGTAATTTGTCATTCGTCCACTTTCTAATTATACTTTATTCTCTTGAGATGACACGTGGCCACGTGACGGCAAACAGTGGCAACGAAATGAAGTGCGCTAGGTGCATAGCTGTCCGGGAGGTGGCATCAGCTTAATTCTGCACGCTAGTTGCCTTGACGGTTCAGTGAAAAGGTTTAATTTCGAATAGTTGCCATTTGTTGCAGTGCTAAATCAAACTAGGTGTAACGGGTATTAACCCTGAAAAGAACAGGTGAAGTAAATGCTACTGCACTCTTATTTTCGAAATATCATTGTTCCCTTTAATAAAAAAAACACACAACTGTTTCTTGTTGTGAGTCAGTATCCTTATTATTTGCCTCCAAGTGGTTAGTTATAAAATACTTTTTAATGACTTCTAAGCTTTTTCAAAACAATGAGATTAAACTAATCACATTCTATGATATATTTGGCAAACTTTTTTTGCCACATGTGATTGGAAAATAATGCTACACTTCAAATGTACTACATTTCAAACATTTGTTTACAATAATATTGTACCTTTTTGTAGAAGTCCATTAACTGGAAATACATTAAAGGTAGAGGGGTAGTTTTAAAAATATTGCTTAGATTAATAAAATTTGTTTAAAACCGTTCTTCTTACTCCCACATTTAGAGTAATTTATGTTGAAATAAATCCAGCGGGCAGTTTTGCCACCCACGTGGTCTTGCATACTGAAGATTTTATGTTGGTCTTCGTAGAGTGAGTACGGGCGCTCGTAAGACCTTCATGCCTCCCACGTCGCGAACTCCGTGCTCGTCGTTTGTCAGTCGTGTCGTAATGTTCACACCCGAGCATTAATGTCGTTTTTTATTTCGTAATGTAGTCTTAGACGCAAGATCAACAAACGTTTTGCCACCCACGCAATGGGCGCGCTCGAAAGTGGAACAAATCGCCTTTCAACTCAAAGCACTGATCGGTTGCAAAATTCTATGAAATTTAGTAGAACGTCGACGTATTACAAATTTTATGAAATGCTACTCAAAACTGTGTGCTTAAGTCTACTCAAATACATCGACGTAGATAATTTTTTTGAAAAGTCTTTGATTCTACCTGACATGCAGACTGGGAATTCTGAATTAGAGATGGTCACATTTACACCAAACAGGCCTTTTAATTCAATAGTCTCGTACGATGAACTTCGTCACTTTGACCCGAGAAAACACAGGAAAGAGGCACTTTGATAATTTAACCGTACGGAGGGAAAGACTAATTTATGAGGTCGATGTACTCTCAACCGCCATAGAGTCGCTTACGAAGTAATTTCGACTGCCTTCCCACTCGCTTCGGGCTACACTCAGCTCGAGCGAACTACACCGTTCTTACCTCTTCAACCTCTCTGCCGACTTCCAACAGTTGAACACCGCATTGGTTTCCTGTTCCCAGAACCATTTACGGCTCTCGCAGGCCCAGCTCTGACGATTCTCACAATTATGTTACGAGATAACACACAAGTGTTTTCTGTTTCCGGGAACTAATCTAATCAACATTTTCTCTTTAATCCCTTCGTCCCTCGGTCAAAGCTGTAGGGGGGGGACGCGCGCCCACCTCGCCCTCTCCGGCCCGTTCGAGGAAGCCGCTCTCCCCTCGCTCCGGAGAGGGCCCTTCGGGAGGTCTCAGAAACGTTGATCAGCAGACTCCTCCATGACCTGTGGGCGTCTTCTAGTCACTTACCTCCGTTGTCGGTTCCTTGGAAAGGCGGAGATCCATGAAAGAACGTCCAGTAAGCTGCAATAAACCTTCTTTGCTTCGTTAAATAGAATCGTAAAGTATTTCTTGAGTCAACAGTTCTAGAAACAGACTCTCCAAATAACAAATTAATATTTGGAAATTGCAAAAACGCTGGTCGAACTTCATTATGTCTCTCGAGTATTCTTTGTCGGCGACGAAGAGAATGATGTAAAACACGAGCAGGTAGAAGGTCTCGAATGCCCACTCTCGCAAGACGAAATGTATATGAAAAACACAATTTAATTGAAATGAGAATACCCGTACAATATATATTCAACAAAAATGGCAACAGAATAAAATTGGAATCATTACAGGTGTCGATGTGAACAAAAATAACAGAATTATTTTATTATAAGTCCACGTATATAAATCCTATTTTTATTTCTAGTTTATTTTCCAAAAGGTGTGTAATATTTTTACTACATGTTTGAAATTAATATAACCAAAGCATTTAATTTCTTTAACCACAAAGAAAACCGATGCAGAGTCCCTCCATGACTTTAAAAGTGGATCACCTAAACCAAAACTGGTATAAGAAAAGTGTATTCCGAACAAGGGGAGATAACAATTGGAAAATAACTTAACCGTTTATGCAAATGTAAAAACTAATATTCTAGATGAAAAGTAAAGGAAGGGAAACGAATAGCTGTTGCAAGAAGTGGTATTGAAGTACATTTTTACAACCAGTAATCAAGACAAAAATTGGGGACGAAAATGTAAAAGAGAGATTCATCAAAAATAAACTGGTTTGGTTAGAAACAAATTGGGCTAAGGGCGTTTCTCCGAGTGCAGGGCGAGCGACCAGACGAGCACCAACGAGCGTGACGGGGAAGAGAGCGAGCTGCGTGGTTGGGTTGGTGGGCGGAGGGCGAGTGGGCGCTGAGTGTAGATCAGGTGAGCGAGTAAATGTGAGTGGGAAGAGCTATTAGGTCAGGACACGTTAGGCACGAATTGCGCTAAGGGCGTTTCTCCGAGTGCAGGGCGAGCGACCAGACGAGGACCAATGAGCGTGAAGGGGAAGAGAGCGAGCTGCGTGGTTGGGTTGGTGGGCGCTGAGTGTAGATCAGGTGAGCGAGTAGGCGACCGGCGACGAGCAGCGTAGGCACGAGAGCGCAGTGCCCTTTGCGGCTTCTCGGCCGCTGAACGCGAGCGCTGGGCGATCACCCTCCAACCAGTCGCCCATCGCCCATCGCCCTCCGCCCGCTCCTTTAGGGCGATGGCCACTCCCTCCCGCGCACAACGCCACTCACGCGCTCGCTGCGCTGCGGCCGCCGAGCGAACTAAGCACTAGGAAAGCACAGCGGCCACCCCGTGGGGCGATCTCCCTCCAACCAGTCGCCCATAAAACATACCAATTTATTTTGACCTGGTTTTAACCTCTATTGAAGAACAATCTCCAATATAAAATGAAAATGAAATAACAGTGAAAGCTAGCTCGGAACGAACACCACAGTTAGAAAGCTCGGAATTGAACTAATGATCTACCTGGAAGTATTCATATTCCAATGAAAATGTTTGTGTGTACTTTCAATTGATCTGCTCGTAACGTAGATGAAGCGCCATCTGCCATCCGTTCGATGACCACTTCCCATCGACGGCGCCTCGCGGTCCATCCTGCCACGCAGCGCATCCCCGCCGAGTAATTGCTAACCCCGAAGGTAACAAATGGCCGCTAAACTAGGCGGCTGGCGAGAAGGAAACTCCCGTCGGGCGCTGTTGAGAGCGCGATCCATCGGCCGGGGCGCCAACTAATTATCCTTCGAACGGCTGCACTTCCGGTGCCGGCCATCGACATCCGGAACATCATTCCGCTTCGCCCCGCCAGAGGCAGCACTTGTGGTAAACAACTGCCTTCCATCCCTCCCTGCATTCAAAGCACGCGAGCCTGAAGCACGGGACAAAGTTGGAAAATAAGAATAACGGACCTGCTGAAGTTTCGTCGCGTTCAACCTGGGCCCTCACGCAGCCCGCTTGTTTCTTTGGGCTGTGGACTTTTCCCTCTCTCCGTCATCTCAGCTTATAATAAGGAAACATACTGTTTGGTAATACGCAGCAATCCGTCTCTGACTGCTTTAATCTTGAACTTTGTTTCCATATTTTTACAGAAGAGGTAGATTATGAGGCGGAAATTCCAAGATATTCTCGAAAACGTATTATTGGTTGAGGGAAAGATTAAAACGAAAAAACAGACTCAGTAGCTGGCAGTTCTTATGTATTTTGCTTTTCCAGTATGTTTATAACCGCTGAAAAAACAGAGAACGTATGGAAGGGAAATTTATTGTTGTCCAAAATGAATATAAATAAGGTAGAGATTCCTTGATTCCCACTCAAACGAAGCATTACTCATTGCAATGTGTACAACATTCAGAAAAGTGTTTTGATAATAGAAACACACTGTACTAATTGTAAAGTCTGAGATTCAAGATTCCCTTGTGACTCAAGGTTAAGTGAAACACATTTATCGCCAAGGAAACAGGAACGGGAATGTGACGGACGGGGGAGAGTTATATTGTATGCGCAATTATTGTTGATATTGTGTATTTTACTATAGCTAGTGTAATAATAAAACAAGGTATCAACGAGCATAGTTGACCAGAAATTTTCGCTTCCGAGTAATAAAAATCGTATTTCCTTCAGCAAAAGCAACTACAGATTCGGTGCTTTAGTTTAGTGTACAAAGTAACAACCTCGCAGATTAGCTCCTTCCGTATATAATGAAAAGAGAGCGGAACAAACCGTGCTCCCAAAGCAGCTACGTGTGAAGCCCAAACGCAAAAGCAGGACGAGCTCGTGCGTGACCAGACTCTCCTGTTCACTGGCCAGTCAGCAGCCGACCAGGTGGGGCTACGCGCCGGCTCACTCCGGCCACATTGTTCTGTATATATTAAAACATTTTAACGTGGAATATCTGGAACCCAGTTCTTCCCCCTCTTAGTCTAGTTGGATTCCGATTATGTAAATAAAACCTTTTTTCTCTTAAATACAACCCAAAACTTGTTTAGGAAAACCATCCACACCCTTTTATTTTACATCTTGTTGGCCTCTTTTCTCCGCTGTTCTTTATATTTGAGCGTTTCCTTGCAACTACTTTCTCATTCTTTCCCCCTTACGATACATAGACTCATAAACATGCGATTCGCAATATTTGAACATTACCATTATATACCGTACTGACACTTTGCCACCTCCTTTATTTCTAATCATTTAGCGAGATTGACCTGGCCGAAACCCAGCAAGTCGTTGTCCTCTCCGTGGAACAGTTGAAGAACGAAATTCCGCGCCGTCGGGGTTCCCCTCGCTCGACAGGCGCCGCGCGCCACCGAAGGCCGAGAGAAATTCCAATACAAACCGAAGCCGCGTTTCCACATTGAGGACTGAATTTTCCACAAAATACTCAAGACATTCGCGTTCCTTTTCATCTTCGACAAATCCCTCGTTCTATGATATGCCACTGTTGAATTTGCTTTTCCCAGGCTCGCAGTTTCTGTTCTAGCTTTTCACACGCTCTGCTCTGAGCACGTTTAACTGTTCATTATTGTACGGTAGTGTAGGACGTCGCGATGAAGTAGTGCGTCTTTTCAGGTGAAAAGTGGGTGTTGACCGGAGAAGCAACAATTAGTTACAGCAGAAGTACCAACGACGCTCCTGTTCTAGGAGACCTCATTTGCTTTTTGTGGAAAAACTGATTCGTGAGTCATGCGTAACACAAAAGATCTATTTTTACATTTATATCTTTACTTTTTTATTCGGTTGTGAAAATAATTCGAATGAGAAGGACATGCTCTCTTATGTCATTTGTGTCTATACATTCTATCATGTAATATTTTACGGCAATAATTTTTTCGAGTTGTATTTGGTAGAAGATGGGCATCTGATCCAAAGTCCCATTTCTAATATGAAAACTGCCTCGCAAGTGTGCTTCCGTTTCTCCGCGTTACGACCTCTGATGCTGCCTAGGACTTTTATTTGGTGAAGTCGCAGCGACCGCGAGTGGCGGAAGAGTCCCTCTCGTCCACTTCCGGGTCGCAGGAGTTCGCAGAGGTGGCCGAGTGAACTGGACTCGGCAACGCCTCCGCGCAGTTGCCACTCCGACGAGGAAGCGTTGCTGCAGACCATTGAAATCCTCATTTGACTGAATGAAATTTACAGTCACAAATTATAATAAATTTGACAATTTAATATTACTCTAATTTGAACATAATTAATAAAATTAAATATTTTTTTATTATTTAGGTTATTTTGATTAACTATATTACTATTATTGTTATTATTGTTATTAAATGTTTTAGACGTTTTTGATTATTACCTCCTGTAAAATATATAAATAGTAGTTTACATTTTAATCTTCACTTTTAAAAATGACACATTCCAAAAGTGTTTTGTTTACGAAAGTAGTATTAAAACAAATGAAACAAATAGGTACGATGTCACATTTTGCCGGTTTGAAGAAAACGGTAGGAAACTGTTCTTAAATTTAAATTCAACTTTTCCATGTGTACATGTGCGTTGTTCATGAACTCTGCGACGTCTGTAGAGTGGTCTTCAACTACTAATGTTAAGAAGAAATTATCGATCGCCGGAACTTTGAACCTTTTTGCTTGCTCTTCAAAATTTGAAGCTTCTGAAAATCGAACGTTTTTGTTTTTACCGTTTCAAATGGGTTTCCCATCAAAAATCAACTTTACTCTCTATTTAGGATTACTTAAAGTAAAATCTCGATATTTATAACGTCCTGATATTGCATGGCTGTTTTACATGAAATAATGTCACATTCTAAAGAGAAAAAATACAAATTTTAATAAATAAATCCATTAGTATAAAAGTGGTTCAATGAACATTGAAAGTTATTGAAGTTTTTTATCGAATCTTTACTTCATGTTTTATTAATTTTGTCTGATATGCAATGACAATATTTGCATAAACCGTATTAAATCTTATCATTTTGATTTGAAGACGAACAGATGTGTTCTGTAAATAGAAGAAAAAGAAACAATTGCCAGGTTTGATATAATTGAATCAAATAATAATCTCAGAAGCATTTGATAGTACACACTTCATGGCAGAGAAGGTTCTTGTGCTTATCGAGGAGGCAGCACTGAATCAGAAAGAGAGCGTTCGGAGGAGGTTCCTGGACGAGGCGACAATGAGATCTGACCGGAAGTTTGAAATGAGTATGCCAAAAGTGGGTGTTGCAGAAAAGGAGTATATTAGTTTTCAAAATGCAGCCCCAGAAACTTGCGACCATGTACTTTTGTGATATTTCAGAATATGTTCATACGGATTCAGCCATGTTGAATCAAGCGCCATCGCAGGGTCTCGATTTCATTTAGGTAAATAGAGGAATATCAATTTTGGAGCAAAATAAATTACTCCAACACGTTTTGTATTCAAAATTCATGTTTTATGAAACATCAATATCTAAAAATTGATTGACGGCAAAAGTTCTCTCCGTTCATCTGTCAGTCCCGCCTTCAGTCAGTGGTTTTTACTTTTAGAATTTAATAGCAATATTCTCTACTGCTTTTTATCTTTAGAGCGATTTTTATAAGAATGAGCCAAAGTGACGGTTCGCTAAACAAGTGAACATCGCGTGTAATTCAAAGAAGAACCCCTCCGCCGCGGCAGCTGTTCAGCCTCGCCTCTTCGTAAAGTCTTTGTATACGATTCCCGTGAAGATATCCCGAAGTCTTAAGAGTTTCGCTCAGGTATATGCAGGTACGTGAGTCCGGGAAATACCGAAATTTAATTACGTCTGTGGGAAACGTCTTCAAATTGTTTCGTGGCGCACTGCATTTTCGGCGGACGAGGACATCACAAAAGGAAGCGTCGAAGCCATTTGCAAGTTAGCCAACTGCAAACGAACGAATGGGGAAAGGAGGCTCTAATAGGCTCAAGAACTCAACTTCAGTTGTGTTGCCAACCCTAGCTGTCAAAACGGTCCATGTTCATAAAAATCGCTCTATAATAACATTTTTTGAAAGCTTCGCTCGTTGAATCATTCGTTTGTTGTTTACAAGGCCCATAAGCGGACCCATTCTCGAAGTCTGCTGGGCCATTACGCGCATACAAGCGAGCACTCCAAAACAACGTAAGTGCAGTCAGCTTTTCCCGCGCGTGCAACTGACGGCGGGCCATTGTTGGGAACAACCTGGGAATCCCGTGCCGACTGTGCGTCCAGCCTGTTTGCGTCTCAGAGCAACAGACTGCGCCGTCGGTGACGCGCAGTGGGCCCTCTTCCGTACTTGAAGGGGAAAAAGGGGAGTGCCAATGTTCTCATACAATCAACTTCTCTTGTAACGACGTTTCAGTCTCACAACGCACCTGAACCTAACATTTTGTCCAGGTATAAGCCAGCAATCCGTGGCTGCGGATTTGCATCTCGTTGCCACGACATCTCGGGCGGTCGCGCGCCGTTTCGTGGCCTCTGCGCCGAAGAGCGCTGGCGAGGTATTCGCGGGGAGCTCGCCGATGGCGGAACTACGAAAGAGATGTCGTTTCCATGAAAAATAGGGTTTTTCTTAGATTTTAGGAATGTTTTGAATAAAACTGTTACCGTATTCTACTAAATTAAGAATGTACTTTAGATTACTGTATCATTATTGATACTCAGAGTATTCACAAAATACAAACATACCTATCTCGGTTTAGAAATAGAACGATTTTGAATTAATTATATATGTATGCGTATCAGCTACTAATTCATACCAATTTTTTTTTCGATATTCGTTGCAAAATAAAACATTAGCTAGAAAACAATACGACAACAGAACAAAACATAAACTAGGCAACGCTGTCTCTGGCTGTGCTGTGGGAAATTGTGCAACGGCGACGGCGTCTTCACCGAGTTCCAACTGATTTTTTGCAGCAGAAGCTACTAGTGATTCAGAATTACAGGCAACATCCAATCCAATAGCATTAGTCCTCGCGGGCCGCGTGCCAACCCAAACCAATATTTAAGGTTTATTAAGGTCGTTTTCATTTCTTTCTTTAGACGCCCATGATACTTGAATCTCACATTGTATATTGCAGTCAACCGTTCTCTCTTCATCTCTGATGGTTGGTTGTTCTTGAAACATAACGTTTCTCGTCGAACAATAGGTGAGGTGAGTGTCGTGAACTAACTTGGTCCCGCCGCCTTGTCAGAGGTCATCTCCCGAGTTCATCGAAGCCCCGATACAAAAACGTTATGCAGAACAGCTCGCCAAAGTCTCGTGTGAGAGAATCGCTGGAGAGGTGAGAACACAAAGATCAGTTGTTTGCTGGAGTCGCTTGCCTCAGTTCCGTTCCCTCAAACGAGGCCGCGCCGTCTGCCACCAGCGCCATGGCGAGGGGCGGCGCTGCTCTTCGGAACGAGACGTCAACGACCCGCGTTCAAGTCTTTCCTCCAAATGCCCTCTATGCACGTTGGATCGTCTAGTGGATGTGGAAGTTGTAATTTCCTCTGATATAAGAATACTTGCGAGTGTATTTGCCTTTAGAACAATAACGTTTTTACTTCTCGTATACGTACGAATATATGGAGTAATATACGTAGTAAGGAGAAAGTAATGTATTGCTGCTGAATATCGACATACTGCGGTGTTGGGGGTGGTCGCGGGTATTCGAGTACTGCCCACAATGAGGCCACTAGACTTGGCTTCAGTGTACCCTCCTCCCTCTACCGGAGGCTGTCAGTGTCCACGTAGCGTCCGACAACACTTCCGACGAGCGCGTCTCGCTTTAGCGTCATGCGTTCAAAACTTGAGCAGCAACACCCGCCATAGTAAACTACGACTCGTCAAATGACTTGCGTTTTTCTTTCTTCCCGTGGGCTTGCAGGTTTCGTATACGGTCGTTCCTTATACAGAACAACCCACGAGGGGGAGAAGAAAGTTTTAAAGTTGATTTTGCAGTAATTAAGTTGGCAGAATCCTGATGGAACTTTGAGGCGAAAGTTACTCTAGCTCCAGCCCAAACTTTGGAAAATGTCTTCGTGCACGCAATGTTTCCTTAGAGGTCTGGTTGACATAAAGTGAATCTTATTCTCTATTTTGGCTTTTATGCGCAAGCACATGACACGTTTCGATAATTTAATACGTAATTTGTCGTGTGTGTAGTAACTGGTTGCAACAACTTGTAATTTTATTTTAGCTTACGAAATAGTAAATCGTAAAGAATGTCAAACGCACCTTTGTTGAATGATAGGTTCTGGATTCGAGTACCGCTGGCAGCGAACTTTGTTACCAGAGAAGTAGATAGATCGCGTATCTCCACTGCCTGTGGCAATTACAGCGTAGATTTGCTCCTTTTGGATTACTTTGTCAATTCGAGGCGAATGCCGGCCATTAAACTTGATGAAAGACAGAGCGCGACCCTCCCTCCGCCCCCTTCTGCCCTTCCGCCCATTAAACTTGATGAAAGACAGAGCGCGACCCTCCCTCCGCCCCCTTCTGCCCTTCCGCCCTTCTGCCCTTCCACCCTTCCGCCCTTCTGCCATTCTGCCCTTCCGCCCTTCTGCCCTTCCGCCCTTCTGCCCTTCCACCCTTCCGCCCTTCTGCCCTTCCGCCCTTCTGCCCTTCCGCCCTTCTGCCCTTCCGCCCTTCTGCCCTTCCGCCCTTCTGCCCTTCCGCCCTTCTGCCCTTCCGCCCTTCTGCCCTTCCGCCCTTCTGCCCTTCCGCCCTTCTGCCCTTCCGCCCTTCCGCCCTTCTGCCCTTCTGCCCTTCCGCCATTCTGCCCTTCTGCCCTTCTGCCCTTCCGCCCTTCTGTCCTTCCGCCCTTCCGCCCTGAGGGGCTGTTGACGCAGGGCTGCCAACGGATTCACAGCTCAGCTCTGTAGTCACAATCCAATTGGCCACAAAAGTAGTTCGCATTGAGGTGATACAAATGGTATTCTGATATGAAGCCACAATATACGTAATGATACACTTCAAATTCCTTCTGCTTCTTTCGTGTCGATCTTTTATCGTCAAGATGTTTAGAGCAATCAAATTATTCACAATATTTCTCCATCGCCCAAGAAAATGTCCTCCCCCCTCTCACTGGCCTGTCACCGCCTCTGCCGCCAGCCTCATCGCGCCCAGTGCTTGCAAGAGAGTTGGGTTGAGTCACGTCCTCTACCTGCCTGCGCACCTGGCGTACAACTTTCTGTCTATTTGTGTTCTGTTAAATCCATTCTACCTACGTCTCCTTCAATAGCTCTCCCCTTTACCGCCCCCTTCGCCTTCACCACTCTTCTTATATCTCCATGAACAGCTCTGCCGTTACCCCTCTCTCCCGTCACTAGACCTTTTTGCCTGTTTCTGTCTCCAGCTGCACCTCTGTGGCCGCCTCTCCCTTCCACTTCCTCCTCTCTCTCACTCCAGTGACCATTATCACCTCTCCTGCCTCCCATACCATTCTTTTCTCCTCCATTCTCTTCCCCATCTTCGTCTCTTCTCCATCTTTTGCTCTCGTCCATACACGCCACCTGCTAACTCTTTCCTTCCCTTATTCGCCTTAATCATTTCCTCTCCTCTCGCTTCCCCTTCTCCTTCATTTTCTTATTTCCTACTTCTCATCATTTCTATTCCCTCACCTCTTCGCCCGCGACGTTGCTTTGGAAGGTGAAATGATCGGCGCCGCAACAGCGCTAGCGTGGTAGAGAGGGGGAGGGTATCCCACGTGGGCCCTGTTTCCAATTACCTGCGCCGTTTCATTATTAAGGCTGATATGAAACTGTTAACGGCAGCGACCGGCTTTTAATTAGAGCCCACTCCGCGGTGGCGCTAGGGCGGGGCGGGGCGGGGCGGGACGGGACGGGGCGGGGCGGGACGGGGCGGGACGGGACGGGGCGGGACGGGGCGGGACGGGGCGGGGCGGAGCGGGGCGGGGCGGGACGGGGCGGGACGGGGCGGGGCGGGGCGGGACGGGGCGGGACGGGGCGGGACGGGGCGGGACGGGGCGGGGCGGGGCGGGACGGGACGGGGCGGGGCGGGGCGGGACGGGACGGGGCGGGGCGGGGCGGGGCGGGGCGGGGAAGGGAGGCAGGAGCAGATCGCGGAGGGCCGTGGGGAGCGGAAGTGGGGTCGAGTTGTTATGCAGAGGAGTCAAGGCAGATCGGGTGTGTGAACACACTCTCATAGAGCGCACGTTTGCGTAACTGATTGGGCATTATTCAGTGTTGTGGGCGTTGATTGTCACTTACCAACATTTCTTTTGTTTCTACTCTCTAGAACATGGTTCAAGAAATGTTTTGTTCCTTTTAACAATTCCAACGGGACGCTCTCAAACTGCCTCCAAAAGTCATGTCAATGATTTATGGCGCGGTTTGATTGTGAGTCGCTCCTTCGATGGTTTGATTGTGTTCACTGTGCATTTTTGTTTTTCGCAATATTTATAGTGTGTGGCGAAATAATTTTTTTTGGAAAAGTTGAGAGCGGCTTCTCGCCCTATCGCTGCCACCGCAGTCATTGGCGCCAGCCTCAGTGTGTGTGATTAAATCGCCGCATGCGACCACGTGCTATCACCGAGTTCACCACCCGTTGGTGCAGCTAGCGGTCGCCCGGCAGCTGTCGGCGACTGCATTTTCACAAAGCATTATTATGTTCATCGTCGTCCATGGCTTAAACTGTGAGCCGCTTTTAGAAGATCTGACCTCCCCCAATTCTGAAGTGAATTTCCATACAAAACTTCGTATCACCATCACCAATTATGTGCAGGAACATGTGTGTTAAAATAATACCTTGTGCGTTTTGAAAAAAAAGTTGTATTAATCTTTTTTTGATAAATTCGCATTCAAATGCCATGGGCAGTGTAAATATTATAATATACAGTTTGAAGTAGTTAATTACACAGTTCTACTATATTTTCCGCGAATTATCGTAAACAAAATTCGATGCAGAATTGTGTTTGTTTGTGGTAAATTAAATATGGCAGAAATATTGAAAACGCGTATACACATACCAGGAATGTTTTTTTGCGAAATGATTAATTTGCGATTAATTCGTGCAAAAAATAGAGTTAATAAACATTAAAAAAGTCACAACGCAGGTTTTGAAATTAAATAGGTTGTTCTACCTATTTAAGAATAGAATGTTAAGATTTAGAAGCATTTTATGAGTATTAAATATGGATTGAGGTTTATTTTACAAGCGAGGGTAATGGCAATTCATAATTTCGTACTGTGACTATATAATAAGAAAGAAATCTCTTCGTCATTTTAGATTAATAGTTCTAATTAGAAAATAGTCTTAATTAGAAAAGAAAGAATGAACAAATGACAGCAGATAGGCGTTCATTCTATTAATTTCAAGATGTGAAAAATTTTGTTTAATATATAATATCAGTACATAGCAAAATCGCAAGCAATCAGCAAACTGTAAAATATTTAGAGCCCAGTATCTTTTATTAAAAGAAAAATAACCAAATTTGGTTGAATACAATGCTGAAACTTTTATCTCATCGAAAACCCTTATTGTTTCAAATATTTAAAAAGTTGCAATTTTCTAAATTTTAGAAGTTTCAATGAATGTCAGAACTATACGGAACTTATAAATGTCCTTTCGGTTATCCGATAAAAAGGTTGAGTAACAATCCTTTCTGTTCTCTTTCCGTTTTATGAAATACTAAAAGGGATTGCATGCAAGCAATTTCATTGAATGCAATCAAAGGAGTGTTAATATTTGTTGACCCTCGCGGTGCCACTTTAAACTGTAGCCAGTGAGGGTTCATTATTGATTGAGTCGAAGTGGGGTAACCCTCCATTCACAAGGACCAGCTCAAGTGAAATTGGACCCAGAGAATCGTTACGGGGCAAACATTCCCCTTGCAGACGAGTGAGTAGGGGCGACGTCTGTTACTTCGATATTGCGCCGCTCTAGGGGAATTTGACGGTCACTGAACCACTCCTAAATACTGATTTATTTACGATGATTACTGCAATTCTTACTTCTTCGGGACCATAGCAAAACTCGAACTTTGATCTAACATACGCTGACTGGGCGCTACCAGTAAAATGCTTCAAAGAACACTGCTTAGTTCCCTTGCCATACGACAGGCTGAGTTTCGATCTAGCATTTCGGTGCCTCTGCGGCTACTTTCGTCGGGAGGTTCTTGAGTTCAAGTCGTGTGTTACTAGCTGCGCACCTGCACCGGCGGGTGCATTCACTCGCTGCTCGAAGGGGAATTCCAGCAGCCGGCTGCTCTGAGAGTTTTATTTTCTTATCAACACCAAGCAAATGGCGGAGCGAAGCGCGCCACGGAATGCGTGCAATCTTATCTTCCTCTTCTTTGTCCTATAATTTTCTCTTGCACACACACACGGGCACTGCATTGTCACGCGCATAGAGGAGTCACAGCTTGTCCCGTTACGTGAGGGGCCGATACCTCGCTGAGGAGACACCTACAGGCGACAATACCCCGAAAGCCCACGTGAAGGTCTCGTGAAGGAGGAACATCGCCACACCTCTGAAGAAGACCTTCACTACACTAACGGAACCACTGACTATGAGAATAAACGTGCCCGGAAACTTCCAACAACACTTCCACTTACATTCATTGGTTTAGAGCTACGCTTAAGTCTCCCAGAGCTTTCTAAAGCTTGATAATGCGTATGTTCTCTGCACTTTACTCGACAGTCTCATATGAGTGCACAATACACCGACGAGTACTTCACAATCACTTGGTGAAAAACAGCGCAGCAAATTAGTGAAAGCGCCACAAATCAGCGAGAGACAATATTTGGCTGCAGTGTGTGAACGGGCAGTCCACATCCCCGACTGGTCACTGTGAACAAAACACCATCAGCCGCATCTACCAGCGAATGACATAAGCATTAAACTTATTTTTTGTCTCAGAAAACTGTTATTTCCTTTTAGCAAAAACCGCGTGCTTTTATCTTTTTGTGTGTTTCAAGACATCTGTAATTGCATTTTGGAACTTAAAAGTCCAAACATATCATTAAAATATTGTAAAAATTGCACTGTGTATTTAATTCATTCCAAAAGTTGTACGTTTGCACGTTTATTGTAAGAGCATTTTGCTACTCAGCAATGTTGCCATATACTTCAGAAAGGAATATCGTATTAGAACAATCATTGTCATTACAATTATCTCATTTCAGTAACATGCAGTAAATGCTACAGAAATGAGTTTCGTTGGACATGCCCCGTAGATTTTTCTGTTAAACCACTTACAATGGTACATCCCGCCTGACTCAACACTTTCCTCGGTTTTGTCTGTTTCATTGCCTCTATCTATCCTGAGAACTAAAATTGAGGAATGCGAAAAACGGCTTCCAGGGTATTGTCAATCAGCGCCTGACGATGGGATTCTAAAGGTTGGTTCACATTGTTTTCTTGTTGTTTTTTAAAAAGGTAAATCCGCCCACGATGCATTTGTACACGGTTTGGATGTTAATGTGCTGAATAGGGAAGGAGGCGCGTAAGGTCGGTAGGGTCACGTGGGACGTCGACGCCTCCGCCTCCGCCTCCGCCTCTTCAGTTCTTTCCGCGCGCCGCATGTGCCTGAAGAGGTCGCTGCTTCAGGAAGAAGAATCAGAAGACTTAAAAGGACACGCGATGTCTGACGACTGCTTCCGCCCAGTGTTGGTACAGTGGCGGCGCGGTTGACAAAATTAAATCTAACAAATAGAATAAAACAGTTTCGTATAATCAGCTACATCTTATATTAGTGAAATAAGATACCCAAGTAAATGATTTGTGTACTTCAAGTATAATAAAATGTACGTCAGTAAGACTGTTTCGTATAATATATAACACACGTAATATAAGTAATTTCATTTTGCTCGTATGATTAAGCTACTTTAACACTTGTGTTATCAATTTTTTCTAGTCATTTTCTACGAGTATAATTCGATCATTTGATGGCTGCAACTATTTGGACAATGATACCAATTACGATACAGATTTCATTTTGATACAGGTTTTTGACCAATCACAGATAAGTTTACAAACCAAGTATTGATACTTAATTAAACATTGACAATCCTTCTAGTAAACGTTTCGTTCGATTGTGTACATTGAAATTTCATTTAAAATTATATTATGCTTTCCAGTTTTTATTTATTTCTTTATTAGTAGTAATTGTTACGTGGAATATTATTTAAAATAAGTTGGACCTCGACTTCACTCCTCCCTCGCAGGCGGCCTGATGAGCACAGCCCCTGCGGCCGGGCGCGGAAGGGCTAGTGGCCTTGGCTGCGCCACAAAATGATCCGATGCCAAAGTTTAACTTATAACAGTTACCATAAGTCGTAGAGAAAGTACCATATAAAACTCCATTTACGGGATATTAGTTCACTCGTGTGAAGTTTACGACACTCGCTAGTTCCTCGCTCGTATCGTTAAATTACACTCGCGTATTAATACCCATCGTTGCAGCATTGTTTCGTAATGTACTATTATGACAATTTTCCATAGTGCACGACTTCCTTTGGACGTGGATTATTTAGCTTGCGGGTGAAGCCGGAACTTACGAAGCGGGAACTTTTCTGTTCCAACTCTTGTACTTAAGTCGTCTCTGACTCCCAGGTTACGACTTTCTGATTGCACGGTATGAAACTACAAATAAACTTAATATTTTTCACGTAATTCTTGATAACAAGAGCAGTTTTTTCTGTTTTCACTAGCTTAGGCAAAAAGCAATCTGCAACGCAACGGACACCGTTTCGTCCTGCATAACTCAGTGGGTTCCTGGCCCTTGAATCTTCGATGTTGGGATTCGGTAAGGGAACATTTATATTAGGCAGTAATGTACTAAATAATAACCAGTTCGGACCTAATATTACATTTTCGGAATTTTTGATTCTCTGAACACCCTACTCCGCAAAATGGATGGTGAAAAAAGTGCAGAATATTGAGTTCGATGACAAATAAACATGAAATTTGATATTCACTGCAATGTAATCTCGGGGTCGAAGTATTTATTAATAGACACCTACTAATATTAGTTTTTGCGTACAAATGATCTGGCCCTACGTGCTGTAAGGGTCCGTTCGTTCAAAGTTGGAAAGGCGTTTTAATTTCAAACAAATGATTAACGAAGTACAGAAGTTCCCAGGCGTAGAGTTGTAAACTAGTTGATATAAGCACGTAGATATCCTATTTGACCACGCAAAATACTAAATACAAATGTAATACAATTTTCTGCTTTAGGACGCCAACTTTTGGGCAAGTGATGATGATATGCACTTGAACAGTGAACATGCACTACACTGCTATTTTCTTCCTTCCTTTTCCCATTCTTTTTCTTTCTTTATCTCTTTCTTTCTTTTTTCTTTCTTCTTTCCTTCATACCTTTCTTCTTTTCTTTCTTGTAATGTGGCTTCCTTGCTTTCTTTCGTTCTTTCTTCTTCCCCACATCCCGTCTTGCAGTTCGTCATTTCAGCGTTTGAATTCAGATGAGTAAAGTGAGAGATTACCTCTTGAAATTCAATTACAAGAGATTAGTAGAGCAAACGTGTAGAAACTTTTCATCCACTGACACAGCTTTAATATTATCCTTGTTAGCGAATGAGCTCCTGTTGGGAAGAAGTATGTTGTAAGGAAGAGATCATTCTAGACAACGAAATTAAAACGTTTTACTGAGGAGAACATCGGAGCAAAAGTCTGGTACAAGCCTGATTCATGAACATGTACAAAGATGCCATCCACTTCATCGCGCGCGCCGAAGAGCTCGTGGGCTCGCGTCGAGGCGTGCGGTTTCGCTTCAGCAAGCGAAGCCACGATGCGCGCTCGGCTTGTTTTCTCCCGCCCTTGCGCCAAAGAATAAAGCAGTTTTAGCGCCACCGCCAGCTCAGGTCCTGTCTTACGATCGCCCACGTAATCGCCCTCCCACTCCTCGCTCTCTGCAGACTATTCCTTGCTCACTGCGTCATTTCTTCTCACACCTGGCCTCCCGTCGTCTCTCACCCGCACCGGCACTTTTAACATTCCACTTCTTTCCTTCCTTCTCCTTCTTTCAGTTCCTCAATCTCTTCCACCTTCATCGGCTTCGATCATATTCCTCATCACTTTTCTCCGTTGCACTCCCTGTATCCCAGAGGCCGTGTCTCTCTCCTCAAGGCTCATAATAACGCCTGAGCACGTGCTTCCAAATGCGACTGGGCTAATTGCTCCTACCTCTGGATTTCCGCTCGTAGATCGGCGCCCTCTTGCCGCCGCTTAATGAACTACCGCCAATATTTCGCGAGTATTTTAATCCCATTTAGGGTAATCCGAGTGTGTTTTATTCCGAACGGGCCCCTCAGAGGGTGTGGCGGGGGAGCAGGCGGAGGCGGGGACATTTTGTCAGGATTTGGTGTCAAATTTCAGAGATATTATTTCGTCGCCTCCTCGGTGCAATGGGTGCGCCGTCGCAGCCGCTTTGAGCGGGAGGTCTCAAGGTCTGGAAACCTCCCAGCCGACTGCTCTGATTGGGAGTTAGCCTCGTGCCTCCCTCCAAGGCCAGGCGAATGCCGAAGAAATACCCGAGCAACAGACCGCGCGCGCTCTCTCCCTGTCCCTTCGTTGTCCTCTCCTCTCCGTTCACTCACGCACACTTTTTCCTACCCGTGCGTTCAAGTTGTAGGGAATCCGATAGTTTCTCAGGTCTGGGTGGAGATAGAAACGTTATTTCCCTTAAAATACGTTTTGGTTGTGTAAGACTGAGTTGGCGGCGGCTGTGGCGAGAGTGAAGAGTGATTATGTAGTTAATAAGTTAACAGTGGATCCTTATCAAATAAACTGTGGGTTATTAGTTTTTATACCCGAGGTAATCTCGATTTGTCCAATTTAACCAGGTTGCATGCCGCCTTTCGACCTTACGCGTCTTCGTTCTCTCTCTCTTCCTCTCTCTCTTCCTCTCTCTCTTCCTCTCTCTCTCTCTCTCTCTCCCTCTCTCTCTCTCTCTCTCTTCCTCTGTTTTACACTCTCGTCAATCGCACCGACTGGGGATAAATTTATACGATCTGAGAGTTAAACGGGAGGGTCTTTTATTCTTCACTATGTATCGCGCTTTTTCGATCTTCTTTCATTTTGTTTTAACCCATGACTGTTACAGTTTTAATTTTGTTCACAACACAACTTTTGCCCCCGTCACTTTACATCCCGTTTTAAGATAATCCAAAATCCCTAGTGGGGTTTCTGAGCTCTAAGAAACGTTAGTATTATAAAAGCTTAGAATGTACATAATGACTTCCACTGTCACAGACAAATTGTCGTACGTGTGTTAGACATCGCTTGCGAGAGTATAATTTTATAGTAGCAATTTTTTTACTTTTATAAATGAATAAGACTAAGATATGCGACGTCATCGACCTAGGATTGACTAAATGGGCATTTTATTTCTTAAGCCATGAAATAATTTAGCAGATAAAATTGTATAATAATAAGGATTTTTTTAAACCGATAGTTAAATTTAACTTCCTTTTTTACAACATCATTTCACAATAAAGTAACAAGATGTAGAAATACCGAGTATCCTATAATAAACACCCTCATAACGGTAAGACAATAAAAATGCGGTCTAACGAAATAAGTTCAATAACCTGCAGTTTATTATAACTTTCATGAATCAAATTGTAGAACACTGCTTGATATCCGAATCATAAGTTTGAATCTGTCGAATAGATGTGGTGAGAGTCACACAAGTTTGCGATGAGTGTAGCTCGAGTGCAGCTTCGTGAAACTGACTTATTGCGGTGTGGCGCCCTGTTTGTTAGTTTGGTAGATAATATTTTAGCTCAAGGCGTTGGATGTTGCACTTGAAATGAAAAATGACCAGTTGGCGAGAACCTGAATGAGTCTTGCATGTTACTGAAATCGCGTCTACGCGTTTTGTAGCATATGTTCGATAAGGAACATGTTTTGTGGTCAATCGTGTTCCTCCACCTCTGATGCGCACACAGCTGCCGTCGTTGAGGCAAGTAAAGGTAATCTGAACGACCGCGAAGCCGAGGATGCAAGTGAAATGATGAAACTGACACGGCACCTTCAAATATTTTTAGACCAAAATATCAGGAAAGAGAATGACAAGACAGAATGAATATGTTTCCCAGCAATAACAACCTGCTGAGGAAATGCAATTCGGAAAAATGAAAGCGTAATAATGAGGGCGAGACCGTGTCAAAAAATATTATAAATGAGGCATATTTTATTGTTGAAACCGAGACTGAAGAAAATAAATTGTTACGATCTTCATTTTATCTCTAATATTCAAAATATGTCAACATTGTGCCCTCAACTGAATGATTATCAACATATATTATTGGAACTGCCGCACTATTATTTTTAAAGTCAATTTATAAAGTTCTTACAACACTACACATTGAGAGAATAAACTGACGGTAATGAAAATGCTATTAAAACAATTATGAATGATGATCAGGTGTCAAACGGAGTGTCATTCGTTTACCTTTGCCCTCGCAGAAGAAGAATCGCCAGACGAATGAATAAATGCGCAAAATTGGTTTTAGAGTTCACTTACGATGATCTCATCTCGCGAGTTTCGATGTCGTTGACCCTGTTTGACGCCTCCTCCAAGAAGCCACCAGCCAAAGGCAAGGGGCGAGGGTGAGGCTGGCGGTGTGTGTGTGTGTGTGTGTGTGTGTGTGTGTGTGTGTGTGTGTGTGTGTGTGTGTGTGTAGAGCGAAAGAGCGAAGCGGCGCCAGTGCAGGAGTGGGGGAGAACGAGAGCGAAGTGTGGGAACGAAGGGGATGAAACGGAGCCCAAGCGAGGACAGGGGCGAGGGCGGGCGGTGGAGAGTAGAAGGAAGGGAGAATGGTCGAGGGGAAGAGAGATTGCAAGGGCGGGGCGGGGCGGGGCGGGGCGGGGCGGGGCGGGGTCGTGTGCGTGAGGATGCGCCGTCTATCAGCTGACAACTTAACCACACACCACAGGCGCTCCGCTGCCTCTTCCGCTCCTTATCTGCCGCTCTCGGCGCTGAAGGCCACTCCGCGAAGACTCTCCTCCTCCACGGACAGAGACAACCTGCGGGCGGCGCTAATGAGGCAGGGTGCGGAAGCCCCAAAGCGGAAATGAAGAAGAACTTACAAGCAAGATAGGCATCACGCAGTTTGTCATCGTCTGGAGCGTAATATGATGAAACATGAAGCGATAAGCTCACGTTTCCTTCGGATAGCAACAGTGAAAACTGCGACAATCAATTGAACGCAGACGCGTAGTTGTCCGACTGTCTTCTGTTACAGAAGACCCGACCCCATGGAGAGTGCCAATAAATTTCGTTAAGCAGCCTGCTGGGAGTACTTGAAATTTAGATCGTATTCAAAAACATGCTCATTGAGATACAAGATATTTTTGTATGAATTTATCCCTGAGACACGATTTTCAGATATATTTACTAAAATATGTACGCATATTCGTGTTATTTTAGTTATCGTCATCCACATCGATTACATTAGCGCTGCAGTGTCCAAACATCGTTCAACGAATTTTTATTTGTGCTTTATCTTGTTTTGCTGAACTAATCTCTGATACACTTATCTCTGAACAAGAAGGAAAATGCAAATGATATTTGAGGCGCACGTTGGGCCAGCGTAGCCATCTTAAAAACTTCAACGTAGCTGCAACGTAAGTACTAGCATATCTAATATAAATTTATCAAGTAAAGAAGTTCAATTTGAATTCCTTTACCAATTTTGGTGTACTATCGTGCAAAAATGCACTATTTTTATACTGGAAATGTAGCTTAAGAAAGAGTATTGCGAGAAGTGCATGTAATTATAATTATATGCTAAGATTGTTTTGCGATGTAGAAATGTTACATGGAAGCAATTTCTCAATAGATAATGAGAGAGGGGAGAGAGAGAGAGAGCATATATAAATATATATGCTCTCTCTCTCTCATATATATATGTTTGGTGCTATAATATTAGCCACGTTGAAAACTGCTGTCATCTCAAAACGTAAGCAGTATGACCATCAAAATCTTGAACGAAATTAATGTGTGCATGTAAACTAGTCTTGATTGTTGATTTTTATGAAAATTATCATCGCGGGAATCAGGAGGTAGTGATGATGATGGTAATAATAATAGTAATAATACTAATAATAATACTAATAATACTAATAATAATACTAATAATAATAATAATAATAATAATAATAATAATAATAATAATAATAATAATAATAATTTTCATTACTGTGAACGGAAGAAGTCAAAGTAATATTTTAGGTACACATACTAATTCAATCGTGTGAAAATCAGTTCCTGATTTTATACCCGTAAGTATCAATCTGTTTAAAGAATTTATGAATTGTTTTTATATGGCAACTAGTTGTATTTTTGGAAAGAGTAGATTGTTTGCTAACGTATGGCGAAGGTAATATGCAGACAACACGGAAGTCCTTGAAATGAGTGAATTCAAAATTTTAGATCGCAAATGTAAAGTGGATACACAAAGTGCATACAACATAAATGCAGAATATGCTTGATATAAAAGTACATAAATCATGATGTGAAGTAAAACCCCTATACAAAGTTGACATTGTACAAAAGGAAAAGTACTACATATAAAATGTTAGACCTCTTACCTGTTTTTCAATGTGTCTGATTGATGTTCTTCCCTTTTATGTTAAAAACCGTATACTATTTCACCATATCTGTCATCTACTTTTTGATGTTATAAAACTTCCTCTTGTGCAATTTTCAGGTAGGGGCAGTTCACACTTCTGTGAAGATTCATACTGGTGATTTGCTGTTTGTTCCTGAGGACGTGAGTTAGTTTTTTCTGATGCATATTTTAACACCTGCATGGCTGTTAGATAACCTATGTTGCACATTATTGAAAATGTAACAATCTGATTCGATGTGAAAACTAATTATCTACCATTTTAAAAGTTCTCTTGTCGTTTTGTTTATACGCCTTATTTCAAAATGAAACTTGCTATTTCATGTACAAATTTTGTTTCTTAAAGAACACGTTCTTGTGTTCGTTCTACCTAGTATTACAAATCTAAACCTAAGCGGTAAAACAAGAAACGAAGATGTAGGGCAAAACTAAACCTTTTAGAATTAATATGCATTCACTTTTATAAATATTTAAAGCCATAAAGACCAGGATTCATACTACGGTGTAATTAAAACACATTGAAAGAAATTTACCTACCGAATTCAAAGAGTCGAATCTCGCGAATCGATTCTGAGCCGTGATTGAGAATCGAGGCGTGTGAGGTATACTTACGTGAGGCACTAGTCGGAACGTCGCTTGATTATTGCGCGCAGAACAGACGCTACTGTTCCCTCCGTTCTCTCCCTTCACCTGCTCTTCGAAGTCAGATCTTTTGTACTAATATTCGTGATTACTCTCATTTTCACCAGTCAGTTGTGAGGAATGAATTTTACTTTTGTATTATTTTGGTTTGGTAATGCTTATCTGGAATTTTAAGCGTTCAAAGTTGTGAAAGAGGAATTAAAGATACCTGGGACGTCCCCTCTTCGTGTTTTCGGCCAATACCCGTCCCCTCCTCCCCTCCCCCGCCCCCTGGGTGAAATCTGGCCACGCTTCTAATGCTATTTGTTTCTATAAAAAACTCGGCTGCATATTTTGTTACTAGGATTTAAAAAATGCCAATTTCATTTTGTACCATACATTCAATAAGTATAGTAATGCAATTTTATAAATGTGCTTTTTCAATTCATGTCTTTTTGTTGTAACATTTGGTTTGCTTCACCATGTTCCCATTATATGCTCTCGAATTTCGTATCTCAGAACCCAAGTGCAAGTGATAAAAGCCACCACTAGTTGGCATGAGTGTGGGTGAGCTTTTTTAGTAGGAAACCTTAATCACGGGTCGTTTTGTCTCAAAGGGCAGCGAGAGGGACTTGAAGGTGTTCAGTTCTCAGCAGCAGATTGAAGGAGGCGGTGGTGGCCACGGGGGGGGGGGAGCGGAGTCTGCCAGACATCCGCCCTCAGCACGCCTCCCCGATCCCCCGCCTCCACCGCCTTCCTACCTCTGCCTCCGCCCTCAGCACGCCTCCCCCCCCGCCACCACTCCCTTCCTACCTCTGCCTCCGCCCTCAGCACGCCTCCCCCCCCCCGCCTCCACCCGCTTCCTACCTCTGCCTCCGCCCTCTTTCGCCCCGCTCAGCGCTCGTCTCGCATCGAGCTGCGGAAGAGGAATTATTCAATTCCTGCGCCTCTGGCCACTTTGGATTTGCGCCCGTCGAAATTCATTTCGACCGCGCCTTCCCCTCCCCCTCGCCCTTCCCTGCCCTACCGCGGAAGTCTCCCGTTGGCCCCCTCTGCACGGGAGCTGACGTCGGGAGCGGCTCGTCCGACACAACCCAGCACAGAGGTGGATCTCCTATTCAATAAGACGGTGTTCTTATTTTCGTAGGCTTCTTTATTAAGTATTGAATGAATCGGACATTATCACAACTACGGGCTTAGTTGGTTTTGACATCTTTGTCGCACTGATTTACAAGTTTCAACTCTATCCACATTTGCTCTATATACTCGATTAAATAATAATGAATTATGGTATTATTAACTTTAACATTAGTGCTCTGGTAGTGTGCAAAACACAGTATAAGAAATTAACTGAAAATATTTTCTTGATTTAAAAATAATTTCAAAAACTGAATAACACCTCAGTTAATCCTTTATTGCTAAAACTAAGAGAAGAGAAGTTTAGATGTAAAGACTTTCATTCTCTCTCCCATCTCTCTGTCCCTCTCCCTCTTTCTCACGCACACTCACACATACACTCACACACTCGATTTCTCTTTCGCTTTGATCCCTTTTTATCTCCCTTCCTGTATCCTCTCTCTCTCTTTTTCTCTCTCGATCTCTCTCTGTCACTCCATTTCTCTCACTAACTATTTCGCTTACACTTTCTTGCTCATTCTTTCGCTCTGTTGCTCCCTCACTATCTTGCGATTTCTCTTTCTCGATCCCTAACCGTTACCATCGTCCGCTCTTAGGTTTATTGGTGTAAATGTGCGTTACCAATTTAACCTCGGGGAGATGAGTGCTTGACAGTTTGCTTTCACCCTCCGCGAACTCATAATTCATTTCGCTTTTCTCTGTCTTCCACCTGCTTAGTTTCCCTCCTCTTGCTTTAGAGTATTTTTTTTCCAAATTGGATTATTTACTCTGACACTTTCCTAAGCACCAACATTCCTCTTTCCCATTCCACCTCATTTCCTTTCTATGTGTCAAATAGTTTTCACATTGTCAAATGTAATGCGTGAAACATGTATGTGAGGCCATCTTTAGAAAATAAAGTTTTAACTATGTGAGCATTGTGCAGCATTTTTACCAACACATTTTTCATAAAATACAATGTTTTCTTCCTATTACATTTCCAGATGATAATAAATAGTTTTCACGAAAGGAAGTGCGACCCTGGATTTTAACCTTTCGGAACAGTAAACGCGACTACTAATATAACTAAGAGAGATAATTTTTGCAATAGATGTCGATAAACACAAATTTTCAGGATGAACTTCTACAATTAAAACTGGAAATCGTATTTTATTTCTCATTTCTTCCCTTCAATGTACCACTGAAAGAAATATTATTAGCACTTGACACAATCAACAATGATGGTCTGCTCTGCAATCTCCTTTTCATCAAACATTACACGGCGAAATTCATTCTCGCGTACCCTTTCGATGGTTTTTCGATTTTATACTTTTTTACCTCCATTGCAACTTTTTTGCCTCTTGTTATATTTCTCGGTCGTCTGTTAAATTAAGCAGAGCCTTTTTACCACCGCGTATCACTTACTCATTCTCAACTGAGTTGCGCTGCTCGCCTCGGCTGATTGGAGATTCTCGGAGGATATTCCATCTTCTCACCGCCCCTCGACCTCAATCTCATCACGGCTCGCGCCGCGCTTTTGTTTCCGCAACGCGATCCGCCGCCGCCGCGAGGCGCCGTCGTCGCGTCATTCGATACTTCGCCACCAGGGCGCTGCGGTCGGGTTTCTTAATTCCACGGCCCCAGCAACACTGGATATTTTCTTCATCTCGCGACGGCGGGAGAAAAGATGTCATCAGTTCCCTTCGACGGAGACAAGTCTGGATCATTCTCACTTGGGACGGAATCTGATCGCCGAAGTCTAGGTAACCCGCTAATAAAAATATTGATAAATAATAATAATAATAATAATAATAATAATAATAATAATAATAATATCATAACAATAACAACACTAATGATCTGAGTCTTAGGAATTACATCGCACAAAAGGAAGAGCTGTAGAAACCTTACAACAGAAAAGTATTATACGGGCGGAGCACTTTACGGAAGATCGAAAGCCCAAAAAAAATTGTTTCATGTCGTGCAGTACTTTCTCTCCAAGCCTACTGAAATAGAAAATTTCAGGAACAATACAAATCACTACTCACTGTGAATACAAACTTACACGTGTTTCTAAAAATGTAACTGAAAAGTTTAATTGAAACATCCATACGTAGGAACCCCTTCTATCCATCCCAACGTAATAACTTGTGCATCACAGCATTATAATCACAAACGGTTTTTGTAGTGGTTCTAGGAATTTTTGGAACCAATTCTAAAAGATGACTCTTCAAAAGCCAACTCGCATGCTCGTGCACCCATTGTCTCCTGTTCTATCGTTTTCCTTCAATGGTCCTCAACCGAGTTAGAGGAACTGGAAATATTAGTAAGGGTTCATACAACAAGTTTCTGGTTCCACCATCCAAATGGTGTGATCCAGAGGGTCACATGCTGCGACAGACGGAAGGGCCTGACGTTTTAAAGCTGACGAACCTTCATGCCAAACACCTAACGTAATTGCTATGAACACACTGTACGAAGAATTTTTGTACTTTTTCGCGTAGGAGGAAATTTTGTTTTGTGTTGCGAATAAGGTTATTTTCCAGTCAGGGAAGAGGATAGTCTCGACAATTAATGAAATAAATAATTTGTTAATAGACATGAATGCACTGTATTTTAATTTAAACTGATTCGTAGAGGAAAATTGAAGTTGATACGTAGTATCTTGTAGCGAGATATCAATTGTTTCTTTCAACCTGACGTGACCTGAATAAATCGTATGTAATTTAATTATCTGATACCTGCTAATTCCATCTTAGATATGCAAATGTATAAAACAAATGCAATAATTCAAACTTATAATAATGACTCATTCTTTTAATCGTTGCGATTCCCTTTCTTCACATCTCTAAATTTCTTCCGCTATTCTATTCCCACAGAACTTCCTCATTGCAACCGAAATTCCCTATGCTCCTCTCTTTATTCGCCTCCAGAGCTGCTGCAACCCCTCCCCTGCGCCCAATTTTGAATTTTCCGGCGTAAACCGGAGTGTCCGGCCGCAGAACAGCTCGCTTGACGCGTCGGTGGGGTGGGGGGCGATGGGTGATTAATTTCGCGAAAAATGCGGCGGCGAAAAAAAAAGATAAACGGGAAAACGCAACATCGCTCGCTCCCCTCAGCCCTGTACCACAGTTCACCATCCGATCACAAGGCGCAGGGCGGAATGAATAACTAGTGGCGTTACAGAATGGCACAGACTTTCTCGGAGAATTGGTCTCTTATTCTCTGGAGCAAGGGTTACGTCTTCAACCTTGACCTACCATCATCTAGTTGCTACCTATTCAAGATCTCCCAGTGCCTCTTGCGGCATCTGCAGCTTTTGAGGCCCCCATTTCCTGCGGAGAGCTCCCCAAACGCCACATCCCACCTCTGTCCATACACCTTGGCCGCATAGCAGCGCTCACGCCACATCCCACCTCCGTCCATATGCCTTGGCCGCATAGCAGCGCTCACGCCACATCCCACCTCCGTCCATATGCCTTGGCCGCATAGCAGCGCTCACGCCACATCCCACCTCCGTCCATATGCCTTGGCCGCATAGCAGCGCTCACGCCACATCCCACCTCCGTCCATATGCCTTGGCCGCTTAGCAGCGCTCACGCCACATCCCACCTCCGTCCATATGCCTTGGCCGCATAGCAGCGCTCACGCCACATCCCACCTCCGTCCATATGCCTTGGCCGCATAGCAGCGCTCACGCCACATCCCACCTCCGTCCATATGCCTTGGCCGCATAGCAGCGCTCACGCCACATCCCACCTCCGTCCATATGCCTTGGCCGCTTAGCAGCGCTCACGCCACATCCCACCTCCGTCCATATGCCTTGGCCGCATAGCAGCGCTCACGCCACATCCCACCTCCGTCCATATGCCTTGGCCGCTTAGCAGCGCTCACGCCACATCCCACCTCCGTCCATATGCCTTGGCCGCTTAGCAGCGCTCACGCCACATCCCACCTCCGTCCATATGCTGTGGCCGCTTAGCAGCGCTCACGCCACATCCCACCTCCGTCCATATGCCTTGGCCGCATAGCAGCGCTCACGCCACATCCCACCTCCGTCCATATGCCTTGGCCGCATAGCAGCGCTCACGCCACATCCCACCTCCGTCCATATGCCTTGGCCGCTTAGCAGCGCTCACGCCACATCCCACCTCCGTCCATATGCCTTGGCCGCATAGCAGCGCTCACGCCACATCCCACCTCCGTCCATATGCCTTGGCCGCTTAGCAGCGCTCACGCCACATCCCACCTCCGTCCATATGCCTTGGCCGCATAGCAGCGCTCACGCCACATCCCACCTCCGTCCATATGCCTTGGCCGCTTAGCAGCGCTCACGCCACATCCCACCTCCGTCCATATGCCTTGGCCGCTTAGCAGCGCTCACGCCACATCCCACCTCCGTCCATATGCTGTGGCCGCTTAGCAGCGCTCACGCCACATCCCACCTCCGTCCATATGCCTTGGCCGCTTAGCAGCGCTCACGCCACATCCCACCTCCGTCCATATGCTGTGGCCGCTTAGCAGCGCTCACGCCACATCCCACCTCCGTCCATATGCCTTGGCCGCTTAGCAGCGCTCACGCCACATCCCACCTCCGTCCATATGCTTTGGCCGCTTAGCTCAGCCATTGAGCGTGCCAGTTTCTCAATTGCTCACGCAGTTAGTGGTCAGACTATGAGATTACTTAAGGAGTGCGGAGTAGGTGTATTTCCGACGGACTACGGTTGCACCACATGCCACACACGCAATTTGAAACGTTTCTGTTGTGAGACCCGCCGAGTGTCAATCTACTTCTGCTCACCTGCACCTAGCCTCTCCTATGAGGCCAAATCACTTTAAATTTCTATTGTAAACGTATTATGGTTACGTAAATAATAATTATGTGATAAAACTGAGGTTAACTAATCTAAACTTTTTATGCACACGCGACTATTAATGTGATTTGCTGCTTTGAATCTAACCATTTTAAATACTATGACACCATTCGTTTGGAATTCCATTTCTGTGGATTGGCGCGTTTTCCTCTTTCTTTTTGGACGCGAGGTTCTACGGTTTACGATGAGAGAACTACATTTTCTGAGTACAAAACTCAGGAAGGGCATCAGTAGGTTTACGAAGATCTATTGCCTGCTGTTCTCTACAATTGTGTATATCAGAGAACAAATTCTAGATGGAAAATAATGAATCAAGTTATAGACGTTGTCATTGCCAACAATAGGATCCTATTGTTCGCAATGACGTCTATAATTATTTCATGAAAATGCCAACGATAACACACCACAACACCTATATGAATCAAGTTTCCAATTGGTCAGAAAGAGCGCGCATGGTTTTTGCAAATTTTCAGAATTTAATTACTGCAATAATTTTTTGCTTAGTTACTACATGGACATCAGAATGTCTGACGTATTTTTAGTGTAAATAAATAAATATATAAATAAATAGATGGATAGATAGTTAAATAAATAGATAAATAAATAAATAAATAAATAAATAGATTGATGAATAGATGAATATTTTATTTATTTATTTATTTATTTATTTATTTATTTATTTATTTATTTATTTATTTATTTATTTATTTATTTATTTATTTATTTATTTATTTATTTATTTATTTATTTATTTATTTATTTATTTATTTATTTATTTATTTATTTATTTATTTATTTATTTATTTATTTATTTATTTATTTAGTCTTTATTGGTGACGAGGCTCATGCCATTTAGCCTACTTTTTCGCCTGAATACCTTCAAAAAATGTTTTAAACAATAACTCAATTTGGATGAGGGGTTTTTCACATTGAAAACAGGAATGAAAACAAGGGAGGAAGTGTTGATAGAAAAGGCAATACTTTCACGACATTTGTGCGATTCAATTTATTTATTTCAAGTTAGAAATGTATTAAAATCTATCATCATTATATCAGACTGAACGCTACGAGATTTTACTTAAATTTACAGAAATTATATTTTGTGCTAAGTATAGTAGATTAATAAATACTACTGATTATGAGAAAGGTTAATAACTATTGCTGATTATTTCAAAGAGGTTGTGAAGGAGCTAAAATTGAGTACGTTTTGTTGAATTCCCCCTAAAAAACTAGAAAAGTAGTGGATATCGTCAACATGCGGGCTAAAACACATCGACTCAAGAGGTCAAGTCTTCAGAGAAATGGAAACATTGGAAGATGATGTATTTCGTTGTAATAATAATAATAATAATAATAATAATATGTGAATGTACTAGAAAAGTACAAATTCTGAACATTTAGGAAATGTTTACCAATTAGAATATTCTCAAGACATGAAAATTCGACCCAACATCTCCCGCCCGTCGCCAGGGATGTACACTGCATTTATTATACTACAAGGAAGTGTTATTGTCACATGTTAAAAGACAATAATGCGTTACTAAACGGTATTTTGTTAGGAATTAAAAATTTAATGGTATTTTTTAAGTAATTCGATCGCTAACAGGCTGATGAACTCTTGGGGTTACCTTTGCGCGCGTAATAATGTTGTAACCTGACTTTAAATGTTTCCCCTTTGTAGTGTTCTTTACTCTGAAGAGCTGCCCTCTCTTACTTGCTCATCCTAGGTCAAAGGCGTAATTAACCAACTAGTTTTCAACAGGTGTGCACACAAAGGGCTTTATATCTCTTAAAGTAAACCGCAGACTGAAAGGACACAGTTTGTGACAAAGGTCAAAGCATGTAACTTGTTTGCAATTCAGATAGTTCCAGATTTTTTTGTTGGAGGTTTTGAAATTGGAATTTTTTTAATTTTAAAATTCTTTGCAGATAGAAAATTTATTTTTACTTTTGTCTATCTTTCATAAATTCTTTACCACTTTCCTTTTAATTTTTGATACAATAAATTTAAACGTAATTATAATTTTGTTTGGAAAATAAATTTGGAGTCCAATGACAATAAATAAACATTCTTAAAAGAGAATAAAATGAACTAGTTGAAAATGATAGTTCATTAATGTAATTTTTTCACGTAGTAAAGGCACAATACGGTGTAAAGTTATATTAAATTATTTTTAATAATTTTCAATTAGAGTAGATAAAAAGTTAAGATACATTTCACAAAATGATACATTTTTTCAAGAAATCGCTTTAAATTGTTCTTCAGATTTTTAGGTAAAATTTTAGCAATTTCAGTATATTTTCTACATTCTATGTCAGGAAATTACTAGAAAATATTGCATAACACATCTAGAACCTCGCAAATTTTAATTACGCTTTTGAAGATCATTCATCATTACAAAAGCGGAGAAACATTTATTTTAAACAATCTTACACCCAGTTTATTACAAATAAGGCTGTTTTGCACGTTTTTGTAATATCTATAAACTTCGTTTACATTTCCTAAAAGTGTACTAGTCGGAACCTCAGTTTGTGTCTGGTGAGCGGTGAGGTTTTGTTCTTCGCAAACACCCGCAAACGACTCCATCACTTTCCTGTTTCCGAACCTCAGGGCACCAATAAAAGCGACCGGGAGCATCGGAGTCCTTTCCATGGCTAGTGTAAGTGGAAGGCCGCACGCCCCCTGTGCTGCTGACGCCCTTGGAGGCGGCGCGCGGCCCTCTGGAGACGCGACCGCTAACGAAGGCCTTCGTGGCCACCGCCAAGCGCCTCTGCTCTCGCGTCCGCCCTCGCCTCCGCCCTCGCCTCCGCCCTCGCCTCCGCCCTCGCCTCCGCCCTCGCCTCCGCCCTCGCCTCCGCCCTCGCCTCCGCCCTCGCCTCCACCCTCGCCTCCGCCCTCGCCTCCGCCCTCGCCTCCGCCCTCGCCTCCGCCCTCGCCTCCGCCCTCGCCTCCGCCCTCGCCTCCGCCCTCGCTTCCGCCCTCGCCTCCGCCCTCGCCTCCGCCCTCGCCTCCGCCCTCGCCTCCGCCCTCGCCTCCGCCCTCGCCTCCGCCCTCGCCTCCGCCCTCGCCCCCGCCCTCGCCTCCGCCCTCGCCTCCGCCCTCGCCCTCGCCTCCGCCCTCGCCTCCGCCCTCGCCTCCGCCCTCGCCTCCGCCCTCGCCTCCGCCCTCGCCTCCGCCCTCGCCTCCGCCCTCGCCTCCGCCCTCGCCTCCGCCCTCGCCTCCGCCCTCGCCTCCGCCCTCGCCTCCGCCCTCGCCTCCGCCCTCGCCTCCGCCCTCGCCTCCGCCCTCGCCTTCGCCCTCGCCTCTGCTCTCGCCTCTGCTCTCGCCTCTGCTCTCGCCTCCTCCCTCGCCTCCGCCCTCACCTCCGCCCTCGCCTTTGCCTCCGCCCTCGCCTCCGCCCTCGCCTCCGCCCTCGCCTCCGCCCTCGCCTGCGCCCTCGCCTCCGCCCTCGCCTGCGCCCTCGCCTCCGCCAACGCCTCCGCTCTCGCCTGCGCCCTCGCCTCCGCCGTCGCCTGCGCCCTCGCCTCCGCCCTCGCCTCCGCCCTCGCCTCCGCCCTCGCCTGCGCCCTCGCCTCCGCCCTCGCCTCCGCCCTCGCCTCCGCCCTCGCCTCCGCCCTCGCCTCCGCTCTCGCCTCCGCTCTCGCCTGCACGTTGCCTCCGCCCTCGTCTCCGCCCTCTCCACCAGGGGCGCCGTCTGCTTCCGGTTGTTTGAGCGCCGCTTCCTGCCGCGCAGACGCCTTTGTGCCCCGCGGCATCTCCATATGAACCGCTCCTTGCGCCGTTTGTCTGTCACTTGTTTCCACAAAACACCCAGCGGTCATTTCTACTCAAGGCCACGCGTCGAGTGTCTTGTAGACCTCCCGCTTTCAGGTGACACTCTGTCTTGAAGTGACAATAAAAGGGGGTCTTTTATCAGCTGCTCTGGAAGCTATTTGAGAGTGGTAACAGTTGGATTCTTCCAAAACAGTCCCACTAATTCCTACAGCATAATTTCTTTCAGCATTTCTCACACGTTACAATTTATTAAGTAAAAATACTATAAGATTCGTTTTGGTGTAGGAGTGGAGAATGTGATCTTCTACTCGTGTGTGACACGAAACTATTGTTCGACCACAGGAAATGTCTATTCACTTGTATAGAAATATACTACTAGAAACATTTGTTGTGGTGTAGGAATGTTGCATTTTAAATGTTTAGACTTCGCGTTCGTGAGTTGCAGGATGATAGCTCCGCAGTGAGAATTTTAAATTGTTGATTTAAACGAAGAAGCAGTTGCGAATAGAGGGCTCACCCGAATCCACGTGACGGAAAGTTACGATGCGATTATATAAAGCAGATGTAGTGATTTCCGAATAGCGGACTAAATAATTAGCATCAATCGGGAATATTTATAGTATGCACCGACATTAGGTTCAGAAATTACACCACAGGAGAACAAAGGACATCCCCTTTGGAGAAGGTAGCGGCATCAAACCGACCGAGACGACATTCTGTAAGCTTTCCAACTTTATCAAAGCCGTGCGGTTTAACAGTGTTATAGGTCACAGAATCTTTAATCAATAACACGCTCGACACGTACTGTAATTTTACAATAGATATTAAATGTTGTTTGGAAAGAAAAGCTGATATTTCTTTGAATTGCCATCAGTTCAGTAAGCAGTAAATTCCATAGAAGTTGCAGGAATTGTGAGGCCTGAACAGAGTCCACGTGCAACAGCTAAGGTGACGTATGTTGTGCGTCCAACTCATGGAAGATTTCAAAGAAAATCATAGCTAGCCAAACTATGAGTTATCAGAGCAGTTGATTTACGAGCGTAGCAGGGAAAATTAAATTAGAAGAATCATAAATACGTTTCAACTTGGCTGCCCTGCTTGGGGCATGATAAAATAAGTCTATGTAGTAACATTCAATGTTAATGCAGGCTACAACATTTTACCACCAAACTTCTGGTATGAATTTTGAGGCGTCATCTAAAAACATGTACGTAATTATAAATATAACCAACAGCAATAACGGGGGTTTAGAAAAGAAACGAAGAAGAGTCGTTTGAGTATAATTTCGCGCAGGAGAGAGACAGATGAAGGGCGCGCGACAAGAAACAACGGGGCAGACGATGCTCTGACACGGTGTGAGTGCGATGTAAAAGAATTAGACTGGCTTGTTATTTTGAAAAAGCGATGTTTTAAGGTAATAAGGTAGCACAGTTAGAGAGGAAATATAACCACGTGTGTGGAGAACAGGGACATCATTGGATTGGATCGAATTCTTTGGAATGGGGGCCGTTCAAGGTTGCGGCGGATCTGCGAGAGCAAAGTAGAATAACGGAGAACATTTATTTTGCTATTGTAGGAGAAACAAGTTTTTTATTACAGTAAATCTAAATTAATGATTACGCCAAACTTTGGCCATGCCGGCAGAAACAGAGGGATTTGTAGCTAGTTTTTGATAACAAGAATAAGAGAATTCGTGAAAGATTGTGTTTACGAAAATTGTTATTGTTGTAGCTTCCAAAAAGGATAGTTGTATGATTATATATATGGTTAAATCATAATATATAATGAAAAGTCAATAACTGAAGTATGCAGTATTATTTATGAGTAAAAACCAGAGAGTTCCCAATCCTAGGCAACAAACAAATTACTTAACGTAAATATGTCCCTACCGAGTATCTGTAAAGACGGCCTAACAGACCCACTCACATATAATGTTTTATCACGACGGGGCGATTTTGGATAACTTTTGGGCAATGTGGGTGAAATGTGAAATTTAAACGGTAAATTGAGGAGAATAATTAAACCAAAAGGTGCCAGGATGTTTCCAATAACATCGGCGCCCAGTTGGCGGGGCGAGAGAGGTATCAACATTTACGCGAAGGGAAAGGAGAAAATTTGAGAAGATATTGGAACGTGTGGCCAGAACAATATACAATTTAGTATATATAGATGAAAATTTAGAGCAAAGGTTAGGAAGGGACAGCTCATAGTAGTAATATTTGATATCGTTTTCGTTTTAAAAGAAGCAGAACGTAATTTTTGCGTGCGGGAAGGCAACCATTTCTTTTACTTTTAATATACGACAAAAATATTCATAATGGAAACGCGTAGTAAAACGGTAATAAGATAGAGGAACAGGAGGATACAGTAACACGGTTTCTGTAGCCAGTGAGGAGGATATTAATGAAGAATTTTAAATCCGGAACTAAACGCAGAGCCGGAGGCAAATATTGGAACACGACGAGTCGGCGCAGAAGACAGCGACGAGATGGCAACACCCCAACTATCGATAAGAACCCGGTAAATGCGAATACGATGCAATTTATTTTAAATATGTTGATGGAGAATAAAGAAAATAATTTAATAATGCAAAAACTTTTGCTAAATTAATGCTACCAATGCTAAATTAAATGAGAATCATGCTAAATTAGAAGCTAAATTCGAGGAAAATAATAAATTAATGCAGCGCAATTTCGAAATGTTAGATAGAGAATTGCAAATGAATATTACATAAATGCGTGAGGAAGTGATAACTGTTAGGGCAAACACGGAAATAAAAATTAATAATTTAGATTCTAAAATAAACAGTGCCGTTGAAAACGTAACCATGAAATCCGAACAGGAATCTAAAAATGAAAGAAGAAAAAAATACTAGTAATGAAGTGACCGCATTGAAGCAGGAAATTTGCGAGCTACTGCAGGATATAAACTTCGTAGGACATGCAGGTCGATTTATAAATTCCCATGTCGTATTACATTTACCTGCAATATTCGGTATCAGGGCAATTCGATAGATCAACCCGCGTCATTTCTCAAAAAGCTAGAAACACTTCTTTTAATAAACAGTGTCCCCGAGCGATTGAAAATGGAACCCTTGAAACAAGCTATGATCGAGAAATTATGAAAATTGGAAGATGAAATTCCAGGAACGTTTTTGGAACAACCGTGAAAAATTCGAATTAATATTTGGGGTGACGTCACAGCTGCATCGGAAGGGCAGACCACGCGGCACGCCGCATCGCGATGTTTGACGTTTGCGATGAACACCACAGTCAACGACCTGATTCCTGTTATTATTAGGTGAATGCCCGCACATCCCCAACATTTGTTATGGAATGCTATGCCGACGACAATAGACGAACCACGCCAGCGCTTAAATAGATTCGACCAACTCAGGGGCGGTAATGGCGAAGAACGAGACAAGCCGATCGATACGCAGGGAAGGGAAAGAAGAATACGCCTGAGGATCTAACAAGCAGATCAGGTCGGGGGGCGGATCACAATATTGTAAGAAAACCAAGGAGGGGAAACAGAGAGAAACCCACAGGTGAATGCAATTGTGGAAAATGATTTGATGAGGGAGGAGGGGAGCAGACATCAGAAGTAGGGAGTATTCTGCGATCGAACAACGATTGATTAAAGGAAAAAATAAAGAAAAATATAAACTGAGAAATAGTGATTGAGAAAAAAGGCAAAAAGTTCTGATGATTGAAACTGAATAGGGTAACATTGAGATATAATAATGAATGATACGTAAATCTTTGAAACATCAGAGTAATTTTGTAATTGTTAGTTCGTTTAAAATATTTAATTCTTCAATAAAAGTAATACGTTATTTTAATGTATTGCCGCCGTAGACATATTTTAAATAAATTGAATCCCTAACTCTTAAGACAAATAATATTTGAATGAAATGAAATTGGAAAATATACAATTTAGGTATATTTGCAAGTGTGGTGGTAAAACTTGAATGTCTAGCGTTTGCTGGGAGCGTTATGAAAATGCGACCAACGAAAATGTTGGACCACCTTGTCGCGTCGCGTGCTACTTTTCATTAAATGTTACATTAAGAGCGTTACCTCACTGTTGTCCGAAGATGAGGTCAAAAGGGCTTTGGGACGATGCGCACATGAAAAAGTCTAAACAAAAGATTTTGGAATGAATGAATCTTGCCGTTTTTAATTATCTCAAACACAGGAACCCAATTTCAATAAATAAATAAATATTGACTAGTTCACAATAATTTTAAACATTAAATGTTATCTCTTTATTTCCCCGCATGAAGAAGAAATGGCACCATCTATTGTAAAGTCTTTCAATTCTTGAGGAAACCCTACGAGTGACCGCCTTCTCCGGCGCTCTCACTGATGAGGAAACGTCCGTCCCGCCAGGAGCCTCGGGGGCGAAGGGCTGCTCCGCGAGAGCTAAATAGGGCGGCAAGGGCGCAGGGCCTCAGGGTTTGCTCGAGCGTAGACCCCAAACACAAGAGTAGTAGTAGTCTTTGACCACTCTTTTACCATGTAAAACATCACTTATCTCATTATACTTGGCTACCTAACACTTTTCACGTTTTTGCATACTACATGTGTAGAATAGAGAAATGCTGCCGCGAAAAACGTCTATTTTTCAGATGAAATATTCGTACTCGTAGGTTCCTGATTCCGAAAAAGTAGATAATTCCTGTTCCTTATATGTTGTCAATTGCTTCCTCTGACAGGTTTTGTACTGATAATCTTGAACATTTTGTTGATAGCAAAATGTTTTTCGTTTGTATGTGAACAACTCTAGCGACTATACCGTAATAGGAACTTATCTGAAAAGAAGGACGAAGATAAGGATACAGAGACAAACTAGCTTTTGCTATTTCATGGGTCCCTTGTTGTCCTAATAATGTAGGGGAAACGAAAACATAGCATTTAAACCGTTTCGTAGAATTCTATTGAAAATTCATAAACAGCATGAATCACAATACATCACTGTGTAAAATGCATTTTTATCTATCTGCATTACAAAGGTAAAAGGTAAAAGCCAGGCAATGTCTGAATGTGAAATCTTCCATTTGTAAACACATTGTGAGTTACGTCACTCAAATGACAAATGATCCTGCTCATTTTCTGTTTTTCTCGCAGACGAAGAAAGCTTTCAACGTCCTTTGTTGCTTATTCTCTACCTGAATCCACATTTTTTGGTGTGTGCTTCTACAAAGTACTGCCGTGAAAAAGGAGAATAAAAGAACGTTCATTTTTCAAAAAGTTGTTACTCTATTTTGGGTGGCTTTAGTATAAGAGATACGCGACTCAGAAGAACCGTTGCTTTTTCTCTTTGTGTTTTTCGCGAATTCGAATTCAATTTGTTACGAATCAGAATCAGACTGCAGTGACTGGATCTGTCTCTGGCTCGCCCTTCCTTGAGTGGAGTGTCCAAGTCTCGATGGTCTCTAGCATTTCGAGAGAATTTAGAGCTCCCTGGGTACCGTTTCTCACTTCGAAACGACAAACCTAAAAATAAATAGGAAGAGAATACACAAAGATTATTGAGATGAGTTATATCAAAGATATTTATACTTTATAAATGATATAGACTTAATCAATGAAGTTGGTGTTGTAGAGCTTGGCAATATTTCTTAATGTTTCTGTCTGTGCGGTGCAACCGCTGGTCGCAGCGACGCAGTGCGGCAAGGCGGGAGGGTGGGGTCTTAATTAATTGGTCTGTGCGGAAGGGGCGAGTGAGGAAGGGGGCGTTTTTCCTTACTGGGGGGACTCCCCCCCCCCAGAGCCTGAGGGACTGCGGCAGTCCCAGCGCCGACGGCTGCCCTTCGCCTTCGCCCTCTGGGCCTCTGAGGAGATCTTTTCGCCTCCTTGGCTTCTTTCGCTCTCTCCCCTCTCTCCTCTCGCTTCTCTCGCTCCCTCTAGCGATTTATTGTACTCCGCTTCCTTAGGCACCCCCATCCCCACAGCACCCTATCTTCCTAGTTCTGTTTTTTTTTTCTTGCTTTGCATTCTTTGGGCCGTGCTCTGTCTGTATCTCCAATCATTTTGCTTTATCTATTCGTGCATACCCAATGAATTATATTCGTTTTTTAACATTAACGCTATGGCATTCCTATCAAGGAGCGGATGTTCCTCAGTTCCCTTTGTATTGGATATTGCATCCCCCACAGCCAACGAACCCAACAAACCCTCGAGCAGCGACGCGCGATGAAGCTTCGCTTCAAACGTGCGAAGGCGCCGTCCAGGGCTCTCGAGTTGCTTCAGAAGGCTTTGACGAGGGCTGCACGCCGTCTTCACGGAGCAAAAGGTGTCATAAAATATGGAAGGAAGGTCGTGAGGAGGTCGGCGACGAACTTCTATCAGAGCACCCCTCACCCAGATGAAAGTTCGGTTGACAAAGTGGGCCAATTGTTGAACTCTGGCCGAAGAATGAGTGTTCGCCTAATGACGTTTCGAAGACCAATGTGCACAATACTGTGGCGGAAAACATGCGAATGCGGAAGGTGTGCGCTAAAGCTGTTCCGAGAGTGCTCATCGCTGCCAAAAAGCAATCGAGTGGGAGTGGGTCAAGAATTGCTGCCCAGCCGCCTTACACTCCTGTTTTGACCCGCCTGACGTCTTTGTGTTCGAAGGCTAAAAAGTCCTTCAAGGGCAGCATTTGGGACCCTAGAGAACATCAAGGCGGCTACGACGTGCTTACTAAGGACATTAGATTAGATTAGATTAGATTAGATTAGATCAATTACTAATTCTGCAATTAAGTTTGAAAACTTGGTGGCATAATACACTAACTTAACGTTACAGAACTTAACAACTTTACAAATTGACGCGAGCACTTTGCCCTGCAATCAGCCTTTCACAGGCCTTCACCTCTCTTTCCTGCACTTCACCGCACTGGAGATCTCTGAGCTGTAATCGTCTTTCTCACGCACTCGTTCATACTACCTCAGTTTCACATAATTAATAACATTATAATAACTCTTCATTACATAGTAGACATAGTTATTTACATTGAATAATATTAAATATATTTGTAATACGCATATCAACATTCAGGAAATTAATTTAGTTTTAAATTTGCTCAGGCTTTGAGGAAAGGGATCGAAGATTGTCACAGACAAATCGTTCCAGTACCCAATAGTTCGATTCGCGAATGAACATTTCCCCACGTCCGTTTCCTAAATTCTTGTCTCAATTTTGTGCATGTGATCCGCTCTGCCGAAATATGTAGATTTCATTAACCAACTTTGAATGTCCTTCCCCGCTCGAAGGCCTGTGTACGCTTTATACATAGAATAGAGACGTGACTTTAACCTCCTTTCGAGTAACTCCCATACTCTTTTATTGTTGGTACCCCTGAAAGTAAATTTTGATGCGCTTGTCGCGAGTTGACGGGGAGAGGCAGTACCCTAGTACCTCGTGCAGGGGGGAATGGAAGAGAGTATCCTTAAAGAAGTTTATTCTACTCACCCGTGTATTGGGCCCATCGTCTTGAGTGTGTCGTGCCTACGGCAGATGGTAACACGTAAAGAGAGGGGTGTGGTGTGAACCCCTCGCCGCAGCCATATAGCCTCGGCCCGCTGACGAAGGCTAGTGCCAACTGGGTGACGCGGTGTCGCGAGTGCTGGAATGCCACATCGCGACATCTAATTTGGACTTTTGCTAGAGTCCATTGCCGCAAAATTCTTTATGTGTCCCAACATATCGCGCCATATTTTATATGGGTCGCCATAATATGCTACTTCTTTGGCTCTCACATTACTCTTTTTCAGAATCCGCATAACAAAATGTAAATATTTGCAGGCTTTCCCTACAACGAAATTGACTTAATGTGTGTAGCTCAATTTACTGTCTATCTGTATTCCTAAATATTTGCAAGGCGTCACTCGCGGCAAAATATTATTGTTCAATTTGTACGCAGATTCATTGTAACTTCGACTTCTACCAAACGTGATGGACTTGCTCTTTGAATTGTTTATTTCCGTGTTGTTTGTTTTTCTCTCAGATGTGTAATTTGTCTAAGATTTGCTGCAAAATATCCTCGTCCTTCTCCGAGTTGATAATCCTATAAATTACACAGTCATCTAAAAAGAGTCATACATTTGAAGCTAAATTTATCGGCAATTCTTTCACGAAGGCAAGGAACCTGAGTGGTCCGATGACAGTTCCTTGCGGATTTCCTGACGTGATGTTTCTCGAGGTTGTAAAGTAATATCCAATTCGGACCTTCTGTTTCCTGTTACGAAGTAGTTTATTTTACCACTCTACGACTCTAGTGTCTATACCCGAATCTATTAATTTCTTTATAAGACGATGAAAATCTCGTTGTAACACGTGTGTTGAAGCAGGAAGGATGTATTTGGAAGAATACTGAGGAATTGTACTAATCGGTTGAATAACTTTCTTAAATAAAAGCGGGCGCTTTATTTTCGGGACAAACCTTGCACGTATTAAAGAAGTTATCAATACATTTAAATAATGGAAGAATTTCCACTTCCTTATTTTCAGAGAGATTTTACATGAGGTCTTTGAACATGGCTGACTAAAACCACGAGCTTATTGGTTGCCACAACCTTTACCCCCCCCCCCCCCATTCGTCTGAGAAGGGCGTCGCCTGGTGCGCTTCCTGCGTTGGGGCGAGTGTGAGCGCGCGCCGAATGGAACGATGCTCGCCGCCCTCGTACGTCAGCGCGGAATCTTCGCCCGCGACGGCGGCGCCCCTGCTGGCTGCCTCTGAAGGGAATAAATCTCATCTCCTTGGATTCTCTTACGCTCTTTGTTCTGTGCTTGGTGGGAGGAATTCGTTATAGTGCGGCAGTTACCTTTCCCTCTTTGATGGTCTTTAAACGGAATAAAGTTAATGGATAAGGAATGAAAACAAGCCTGATTTTATGAAAAGCATGCTACATGATATTTCGAGATGCTTAAACATTACTATGTAGAAACGTTTAACGAAAACCTGCGCGTTCAGAAATTGTTCTAAGGAAAATCAAATATCATTACTTTCCGATAAGAATTTTGTGACACTAAACCTTGAGTTTGATATTCCATCTTTAAAACATAAAAATGCTCCAGTATTTCAGATCAATCTCCCTTGTGACGTAAGATGTATGTGAACGATGACAAGCAACTAGAAAAGTACGATAAGTTATGAGTCGGAAATATTGATATATTTTAATGGTTAGACTACACGTTGCAGAACAAGTGGAGTTAACTGATTCTGATTCCACTACAGGATTGTATTCTAAGGTTTCGATTTCAAAGAAGGAGATTCGCTTTTACGGCGAGGAGTGAGTATTTGCCTGTACGTCGCATTTTAATCTTCTCCTGTTACATTTCAAATGTCGAGAATTCCATGTAGCATTTAAAAGCAAGATATATACATTTCAAATTTATTTGCAGGGAGATACATATTTTTCCACACGAGTAATTAACCTTTTTAATTTATAAAGTGTTTTTTCTTGTCCAATGAAAAATACTGAAAATCTGAGGCGACAAGGTTTTTTTGTTTTCCTATCTTTGTTCAGCGATAATGGAATCCAACAGAAAAAAGTATTCGACACTTTTCAGGATGCACAAGAAAATAAATACCTGCTGATTGATTGTATAAATTATTTGTTTTCAAGAAGTGTGCGGAGTTTTACGAATTAAAGAATGTTTGACGATGATCCGATATTCGTCGTGAAAAATCAGTGAACAAGAAACGTTTAATGACCGGGTAAAGTATGAGCAGAGGCAAACTTTGGAGTGCGGAGATGTGATTTGTATGGGCGCCCTCTGGCGTCGCGCAGAAACAGTTGAATTCCGCCGGCGGGGATTCGCCCCGCGCCGCGCGGACGGGGAGCGAAGTCTGGCCCTCAGTCATCAATTTAGTCAAACATTCCTGCTACTCTTGGCGCTTATATTTAAACACCAAGCGTTTAGAAAGAAATGTGTTTTCTACATAACCAAATTTAGTGATTTTTACTTTAAATATTAAAATTTCGAATATTCAAGCAATGAACGCTTATCTGGCAACAGTCGATGTTTCGACGCCCAGCGCGACAAAAGTGATATTGGAAGGTTGCAGTTGGTGAGGCGCAGATAGCTAGTTTGAAGTTGGACGATTGAGTGTTTTTAAATGCCAATGGCCAGTGAATGAAAGAAATAAATGAATGTAAGAAATAAATACATCGTGCGCCGAGCGTTATTCAACTGCGTGGAACTAGCACAATGGTCGGATTTTCAGTTCTTTCATTCAAATTTTATACAGTACCTAACCTAGATTCATTTTTTCGCGTATTTTTTTTCTTTAAAAATATTTATAGAGTAAACATTGCATGGCATTATGCACACATTTTTGGAAGAAAGAATTGGCGATAACTATACCGTGAATATCGAGCCTTAAGGAAATCTTCGGCCCGATTGTGGGAGAGTGAAGTGTTTGTGCCATTGGCTGCGAGGGCTATTTCTGCGCTGAGGATGACTTACTGTCCTTCGGTCTCCCACACAGCGCTGGAGCCATTTTTCTCCGGGGCAGGGCCTTCGCTTCTTCTGCCGCGCGGGAAACTTATGGGCGCTGACGCCGACTGCACTGGCCGCCCTCCGCCCTCGGCTGTCGTTCGCCCCCACCCTCCGCCCGCCCCCACACTCGCCTCCGCCCTCGCACATCATGCCCTGCCGCTCTGCCCTCGGCGCAACCACTGCCATCGGGGTGTTATTGATACCGCCTCGGCGCAACCGCTGACCAACTGCAATCAGAGCGGCGGCGGGCGGCGCTTTCCCCCTCCCTCCCCGCCCCCCGGCCCCTGCGCCGCGTGCGATGTGAAAGGGCGGGCAATTTGTGCGCCCTTTTTCTGCCTCCGCCCCCCCACCCCAAGGGAGACGGATGGCGGGGAGAGGGCGCGCTGACAGATGCGGAGGGGACAGGCGTTCCCCAAGGCAGGGCACGCGGCCCCGAGGGGCAATGGGGGGGAAAGGCAAGGAATCGGGGAAAGGAATCGAAATTGGGATCGTTTTGGATTCCAAAGATCCAATGAGTTGCTATTTATTGATGCTTTCGCTCAAACCGCTTGGATCGTTAGTTCCAAAAGTGTAGCGAATATTCTATCACGGAATATAGATGTGCACCTCCCCTAAAGCGTGAGACCCCGTGCCGCCTTTCGCAAAGGCTTGAGGGGATTTTCCTTCCAGGTATCTCCCCAGGTTCCCTGCGGAAGAAGCGCTAAGCTCCTGCGGTCTTCGACGGACGCGTGCCGAAATGTGGGTGTCGGGAAGTGGAAGGAAAGATCGCGAATGATTCTTACTCCTTAATTACTGTATTGCCTCGGCCTTGATCTGGTATTGAAATATTGAAATGCGAACTCACGTAATCGTGGAGAGACATTTTCATTTCCTACAATACATTATGTTGCGGAGAAAGGTACCTAATCATATCGTATATATCAATTGTCCTTCATTTTCTGAACGTATGTCTTCTTACGGATTCGATGACGAGGCTACGGACCGCGCGTTGTATTTCTTTGTCTTCTTAGTCATCTGACACAACCACACTTACGTGCATCACCCGCCATACACATCGGGAGACTGTTGGGGCGTGGAGCTGGTCCCTGCTGGGGCGGGCTCTCCTCTACGATTCACACGCGTAGCGATTTTAGAGGTTGTGCTCTTGGTCTTCATGCTCGCTTAACCTGCAGATGCTGTTGGAATTTGCGACTTTCAATGTACGTTGCCCCACTCCCTCCTGCACCGCAGCCTTGCGCCACAGCTCTTGAGTCTCTTCACTGTCAAATTGCGTCACTTGAGCTGAGAGATGATTTTTCCTTTCGAATCCGAAAGTGGACGAGGCAAAGCGCTCTTCGTCGGGCGTCGCCTTTCGCCGCCTCCGCGTTCTTGGGGTTCGGTTCGTGAGATCACTTTCCTGCGATTCCTCTCTGAAGCGCCTTTGTATGAAAGTGTTTGCGCGAGCGCCCGCTAATCAAATCCAAAGCTTAGTGGGTTTCTTTTTAAACTCTTTCGCCTATTCCTACACTGCCGGCAGCCTAAATCACGCCGACATTGGCGGAATATCTACACTCCAGTTATTGATAAGCGGTTTCGATTCTTGTCAATCGATCTAGTGCATTCAATTCTCATATTTCCGTGTAATTAATAGTCGGAAGAACTAACGATTTAGATATTGCATAAATGCATATCAGGCACTGTGAACACTGCGCTAACTACTTTAGCGCCAAACTACAACGATTCTGCTTAAATCGGTAAATGAAATCGGGTTCTTGGTTGAACGTTTCTTCCTAATTGTTATAGAGATGTGAATATTTTGAGAATGTGGTTCACTAGAGGCCTCTTGAACTAGCGAAGGAAAAGCATTTCAGGCTTCTGGGAAGTCGATATGGCTCTTTTTATCGTATTTAACAAGGTGGTTATTTATGCTCGATTCCTATTTTCCTAATGTGTGATTTCTTGTTAAAGTAAATGTTCAGTATTCACATTTTATTGAATCATGTTTGTTAAATTAATTTTATGAATTGAAATTTTTATGGCGTTTTTTACCTTATTTATAAACTACAGTTAAATTTACGAATTTTGGAATACCCCACGGGGGCATTTCGCAGTTGGGATAATTCACCTACTGGACCACTAAAAAGCCTGGGCTGATGCTTTTAACAGCCGTGTTCTACATTAGATTATTCTGGAAAGTCGTACAATCGAATGCCGTTCGACCTGTCACTGTGCGGCTGTAGAAAATCCTCGGAGCGATGGCTGGGCCACAGCAACAAATCCAATGGCTGATTTACAGCGGGCTAATTTCCTTTGGGGCAGCGTATGAAATCCGTTGCTGCCCCCCGAGCATAAAAAGCTTGCAACGGCTCTAGCGGTGGGCTTTTGGACTACTGAGCGCTTTGGGAGCGTCGCAACTCCTTTGGGATTTGTTTATTGCTCTCCGTCGAAGAACAATAGAATGTCGGCGCATTGAAAACAGCCGGTCCTCCCTGAAACAAACCTTCAACTAAAATCTTGTCAAAAGGGAAAAATCGAAAGAGAACAATCTCATATGTAAAATCCTTAAAACGGAAAGATTGTTCATGGCGTAATCGAAACAATTTCTGAGAAATGTTCAGTTTAAAATCCCCACTACGATAAGAAAGTACGATGGTTTTTAACTCTGTATGGGACACCATCCCCCCTACCCGACAACTGCGCAACTGCCACACAGCACCACGCGGGGCATAAAACAGATTGAGGACTAAGAAATCAGGAGCTCGCAGGTTACGATGCAAGGCAGACTGCAGGCGCGTATGCAACCCGCAACCCATCGCCCGCCATTCGGAAAAGGCCTTAGGCCCTGAAAGGTGGCAAACCAGGGGAAGGACGCTCCCAATTGGTTCCACTTTTTTGTTAATGTGAGGAGTATTTTATTTGGAGCAGTTAGTGCAAGAGAAGAACCGTGTGAATGAAATAATCTGATGGTATACGTGGATTTTTGAAGGAACGTGCAAGTCTTTAGTTTGCAACAAGTTACATGACTTAGTACACTTCACAAATACGTTATAATGGAATTTCGGATTCAGAGGAACCAAAAGAGCACAGCATAAATTGCAAGTTGTTATCTATATAACTAAACTAATGCTAATTTCGTATATTAATATGAATCCATGAGTTTCGTTTTTCTCAGTGTTCTTACAGAGCTCGTGTAATTCTCATTTTTATTCAAACCACCTCCAGTAGAAAGGTGACCTTCGCAAACGGAGCAGAGGCGGGCTCAATTGCACGTTCGAAGGTACGGAGGTTTTATGGCTCTGGCGACCAGTGATTGCTTTAAAACGTTCTACCAGTAATCACTATTTTCTTCACAAGCTCCAATAAGTACAAAGACGTACAGAGCCAATTTCTCAATTTGGTCAATTGTGAAAACTACGCAATGGAAATGGAAAAACGTGTATTATTCTGCAGTGCTTCATACGTAAGTGCATCTGTACATACAATTTTTACTGGTTTTTGACTGAATAAATCTAATCTAATATGTATAAAGTACATGTTATGAAAACGTCTCAGAATTAATACTCCCTTTTTTTGGGGGGGGGGGTACAACTATTTAAATAATGATTTTTGTGTGGTTGTAAACTGAATGTTTTATGAATATCTTCAGCTCTGAAATGGGCCTCAGCCGTTTACCGCCAGTTGTTGGAGAGCAAACTTTTCCCGACGTGCTTAAAATATTTCTTGTTTCTTTGTACCGAATTCGTCTTGGAACGCCGCCGTTCGTAATGTTGGCGACTCACCCTTTTACCCCCTTTTACATCCATCGCTCTCAATGTTCCCTCTCTTCGCTTCGTTTTCTTCGTTTGTCTGCTCCAGCAATCGCCGTATCCCCTTGATAAAGAACGTAACTCTCATCGCAAGCAGGCGTTTTCGACTTCGCACAGACGATTTTTCCAATTTGTCAACCACTCTCTTTCCGCTTAAGAAGTGGATACAACCAAGACATAATTGAAATTAGTAGAAGTATCCCTCGCTCCGCGCGCGGGCTTCTCCGTCGGAGGGAGTGGGCGGAGGTGCAGAGGCAGCTCCCTCGCCCTTTGTGTGTGTGTGGGGGGGGGGAAAGACACGCGAAAGGGTGACGAGAGGTGATGCGCGCCAATGGCCCCGAACGGCGTCTTCCGCGCCGTCTTCCCCAGGCGCCGCACAGCTCAGCGCGCGAGGGAAGCGAGAAAGAAGCCCACAAAGGAGACGTCCGGCGCCGACGGACGCGTGGGGAAGCGCCTTGAGAGACGCGGCGCCTGTCGCGCGGCCCGCCGCGCAACCACAATTAGAGCGTTCCAGATAAGGCGCGGGGCTTCTTGCATGGCTCGCCCTCTTCATGCCAGACCGTTCCCGTTGGTCATGTAGAAACGTGATTCTAGGCATAAAAGGTGGCTGCGCAGGCGAGGGAAGCGGTGTCATGTAATGTGTGGAGGGTGGGAAGGGGCGTGGCGCTCTGAGCGCTGCGAGCGCCAAGTGGCAGGCGGAGCGGAGGGAGGCGCGCTTTCGCCTCGCGGTTGAAACACCCATCGCCGAAGGCCAACTAAAATGAAGATCTGAAACTTTGTATTTCGTCCTCAAACTCCCTGGGGCTACATTTCGTCAATGTTTGACTCACCCGCTCCCTCCGTTGCAGAGCGTTTGTGCACCAATCACTCTCGACCATCCTCGCAACCCGCGTGAGCACAGGATCTGCGCAAACGGCAGGCGAAGACGAACTCGCAGATGCGACAGAGGCGGTTGAAAGGACAATTGCGTGAGATGAAAATTGTCTTTTAAGCGGAAGTACACACATTTGGATTCACGTTCTGGTTATGCATTAACGAATGTAAATTGATTGTAAAGTGTAAATTACAAAAGTATTACCATAAATAAACGGAAATTTGAAAACGCCGTTACTGTTAAAAAGGCAATTCTCCTAAATATATTCCGAGGCCGTGCTTGAGTCGAAGGAAGCCTTTCATGGGGATGTGAAGCGGTTCCTTCCAGCCCGCTCCATCTGGGAGCCTCCGAGGCCTGCGCCGCCCGCGCAGAGAACTGCTCTGCGGCCGCTCCCTCGAGGTGGCGCTGTGCGCGCTGGCTGGGACGCCAACGCAGCTGACTGCTGATTGAATCTCCACTGACTCTCACCGGGAGTCCTGGCTTCCACAGAGGCGAAAATGTGACACTGCGTAGAAAGATAGACCGAACTCAGACGCTGCCTGGAGGAGCATTCTAGCGGCTAGCTACTCCGATCGGTATTTTTATTGGAGTCTTCGATCAACACCAGGCGAAGGCCGGAGCATTACCCAAGGAAACGGGCCACGGACCGCGCGCGATCTTCCCTTCCTCTTCTTGTTGTATCCTCTTTCCTTACATACTCCCACTTCATACCACGTGTGTGAGGCCTAGACCTTGCCCCAAGTGGGTGTGTGGAGGGGAAAATCTCGGCAGCAGACGCGTTGCTTATTCTGCTCCTCGCGTTCTAACGGAGGGGAACACCGACACCTCCCGTTCACTACGCGTGCGGAACCTGAGCAGTCGAGATTTCCACATTGTTCCGCGTGACAGATCCCCCCCCCCCCCGCCCGTCCCTCTCAGACGGGCTCCGTCGCCTCGGTTCCCGGTGTTGGGGTCATGTGTTGCAATAACCCTTCATTTCAATTTAAAACCTTCAATTAAACGAGCTTTTAGCTTTCTTTCATTAATATTTTTAATTTCCTAATTACGTCTTTGTCAAATGTTACTCGGCAATGATTCTTTGTAATGTAATTTAAATCCCGCAAATATAATTGCTAAGATTTTGCTGGTAAGATTACCTGAATTAAGTGATAAGCTGAATTACTTTACTGCTGTAAGTTTTTAATAGTATCTAACAAAAATAACGATTCTAATGGAATATAAATTATTAACGTTGTGATATAATTGTCAATATATTTTTTAAGTACTTGAAGCAAATTAATGTTACAGGACACGACAAATCTGTTCTAAACTAGGAGAAAAGGTTTCATGAATTTCAATAAGACACAGAAACCACTCGTTTCATTTCCATAGACTTCAATTTACCGAATACTTGTGTATTTAAATGATAATAAAGCGGAAGGGCTGACATTTTTAAAATAGGCGTCGATTTACATACAAGTTGTTTTAGTAAAAGATGTATGTAACCCGCTGTCATTCGATTCCCAAAAGTTTTTGGGCCTTGCTCTTGAGTGTTGTACCAAAAACATAGTATATAAAGAAGCTTTACTGCAGATTTCGCTGTAATATTAATGTAAAAAATGCCCAGTAATTATTTTCACGCTTTGTATCTATTTTTTAATATTTCGTCTAAATTATTTCAAGATCATGTTCGCGAAGTTGTGAGTACAACTAGTTTTTAATGTATTAGTAAGTTATTGGAGCGAATTAATGTTATAAAACTCGATGAAACTGTAGGAAACTACGAATTATGTTTCAGGGCGGAATTTTTCAATGGAGTGGTATAAATACTTTAGAATTAATTGAAGGGCATGCGTTAGAGCGGGAAGAGATCGCCACAGAGGGACTTCTCCTTCAGTCTGCCTTATCGCCTGAGAAGAACTTAATTACCACAAGAAATCACGTCAAAATCCCTGCACCGAAATCAAAACAAATAAGCAGTTTCGTTATTTGTTGCAAAGCGATCGAAATGCTATCGAAAACAAAACAATATATTTTCAGTAATGCGTGACTAATTCATTTTTTCATAACCTGATTCTATATCTATCTGGACGTTAAACTTTAACAAATTTACATCTTCCATAATTTTATATTTTGTTTTTGAACACACATTCTTCGATAATATTTGGTTAGTTCAAATTTGTGATCTAAGAATTCAGATTATTTACTTTCTTTGAAATACATAAAATTCTGGATTAAATTATTCAAAAGAATTGTTTAAGATTCACATGAAATATTAATAATTTTCATCGGTGCTTGAAACAACAATGAAGAGCTACATACGTTTCACCAAACTATCTAGTGGGGAGTCAAAGCAAAACCAGAAAATAAACCAGAAAATATTCCAACCAGTAAATAAGTTCGGACACTGCATTCACAAAGATATTTTTGATATGAAAATGTGAATTTTTAACTCTAAATTTAAAAAAGAGTATTCATAATGGCGAAATTCTGTAGTATATAGTGCATGAAATATAAAGTGATTAAAGTGTGTTAATGTTTTGAATACATGGAGTAATATTGCAAAATATTTTTGGATATCGGGAGCAGAACATGACTTCCATGTCCCCTCTATATCTCTAGCGAATTAACAAGAGACCATTGTATGACTTCCCCGCATAAGTGAGACTTCTTAGTGCCACTACCTATACTGTTTGCCTTCTAGTGTCCATAGCCTCTAAAGGTCAAACAGGGGTCAAGCAGAGGCCATGGAAGCGAAACAGAAGAAGGCGGCGGAGCGACAAAAGAGCGCAGACAGCGCGCATCGCGTGGCCGACGACTGTCTTTTGTTGGCGCCTTGAATCAAAGCCCCCTAACGACCCCCTCTTGTTCCCCCTCTAACCCCCAACCTCGCACCACACGCCTCTTCACTCAGGTACACCACGTGAGAAACAATTAGAGTAAACGGCTCATCGCACACGGCGCAGACGGTAGCTCGCTGCGTCAGGTGAGAGGTTGTCACCTTTTGTTTGTGCAAGAAAGGGAAGGGCATTATATTTTATGTTGTGTAATCGTTTTCAGCAAATGACAGTATTTTCAATTTCATGAATGTAGAAGGCAGGAGAACTTCTATTACTGCTAAATTGAAATAGAAGTGCGAAGGACAATCTCCAAAATCCAGTGCCAGCACAGTTTTCACTGCTCATATCGCGTGAGATTTTGGCTTAATCCTCTATTTCTGAATAAAAGAAGAGAAAATATAGTTTGCTCAAAAAATAAATGGTCATTAATAACAAGAAGCCGTAACCTGTTTCTGTTGAATATTGCATGACAGCAGAAAGAGGAGGAAAAAGAACACGTAATAGACATTACATTTTAAAAATTTTATCCATATAGTAAGTGTGATGCATCACTCGCCGGGGAAGAAAGTGAACGGTGCCTGTCCACCCCGCAATCAGCCCTCTCCAATCCGCCGTCCCCGGCAGTGCCCTCCGGAAGCCAACCCCGACAGCGGCGGCGGCGTCTCCGGAGGGCGCTGGCATGCAGTAAGGATTGGTTGCGCCACTGATTATGTCTGCCAGTCACGCCAATTAGGGTCATTATTCCCGTTAGTGTAGTGCATGAGTTTCCCCAGTTGGTAGCAGTGTCCCTTCTCCGCTAGAACGTTCTACCCGGCGCCGACGCAACAGCGCTTATCAGGGGTTTTCCCCTTCAAGTACCTCCACCCGCAGGACGCCGGGACGAGGTTCCCACTGCCTTCTGGGGTGTGAAAGAGTGTAGTGCCTCACAGTGTGTAAAGGGAGAGAATAGGACAAGTAGAGGATCGCAGGATCGCCTAGTTCATTAGGGTATCACAGTAGCCTTGTGATCTAAGACATCACCGAAAAATGTGCATCGGTGCAGCCCTCCACTAGCTGTCTCCTACACCCGCTAGTTGAAATAGATCGAGCTGTGCAGCTGGCGTAGATCATCTGCCACCGCAGAGGCTCAGTTTCCTCCTTCGCCAGAAGCAATTCCAGCCGCCACGCGCATCTCCGGACGTCGCGCGAGACTAGAGCATAGTGCACTTCACTAGGGGTCTCGAGATGGATAACTGCAATTGTAACACTCCTCTTTTAACACCCCTGCACGAAATATAGTGTTGAAACGTTCTCCAGATCTTGTCATGTGCTTAACAGCAATTTCTTTCATTTTAGGAGTGTGCGAAACATATTTCACACCCGGCGTTTTAAAAGAGTAAGTTAGGTAACCAGTACCCGAAACAGTTGATTCGCCACGAGTCGAATTTCGCACCCAAGCAAAGCTGAATGTAAACCTTGCTGTGACAAAAGACAATAAAAAAGCTGTTTCTCTCATGGAAAACAGCACCCGAAAGTGTTCCACGAAAGAGTCACCCGTTCGTGGCCCTTGCCGCGTGGCTCCTGTGCATGTTCACTCGCGAGGGCGTCCTGCCAGGGAGGCGTAGTTTTCCGCGACTCTTCCTGGCACCCCGCGGTGTCACATCCACCCACTCCCTCGCCCCCGCTCCCGCCCCCGCTCCCGCCCCGTCTTCCTCACCATTTCCCACCACGCGTCTCTCTCTCTGGCGCCCCGCGGCGGTGACACCTCCGCCCCCTACACCCGCTAACTCCCCCACGCCCCCTCGCCTGCGCCGCCGCCCCACATTTCCTCACCGTTTCCCGCTCCGCGTCTGGCGCCCTGCGGCGGCAGCACAACCTCCCCTCCCCCGCTCCAGCCCCCACCTCCTCACCCCGGCTTCCCTCCACGCATCTCCCTTGTGGGCGCCCCGCGGCGGTGACACGTCCGACTCCCCCCCTTCCCTCGCCGCACAGCCCACGCCTCCACCCGCGCGCACTCGCGCACCTTTGTTTCCGGCGAGCGGCACTGCGTGTCGAGGCACACGGGCCGGGGGCGGGGCACAGAGAGAGAGAGACAGACGCACAGACGGACATGCACAGACAGGCAAGGCGAGGGAGCTGAAGGGAGAGGCCGCTTTCAAAGAGGCAGAGATACCGACATACAGAGAGGCAGACAAAGAGACATGTTGACGGAGAGACGACAACAAGGGACAGCGTGATGGGCACAGAGGAATAGACACTGAAAGCAGAAAGACACAGAGACAAGTAGCAGAGAGAGTAAGATCGAAAAACAGAGGCATTCAAGGAAAAAGCAGAACAGAAATCAGGGAAGAGACTTACGGAAAATAAACGGCGGAGAGAACAAAATGTGGACCTGAGAGGAGACAAGTTTAAGGATGTTTCAGGGAGGAAGAGAAAGTAACCCCTAGAGAACTAATGTGAATGAGTTCGAGCGAAGATAAATTTGAAAGAAAGAAAAAATTAGTGAAGGAAATGTAGAGATGAAGTGGGAGATAGAGTGCAAGGACTAAAAGGAGAGGGTGATGGTAAATAGAGTGAGAAGGGGTAAGAGATGAAATGGAAAGACATGACGTGGGGAAAATTGAGCGAAGCAGAGGAATAAGACGAGAGAGGGAGAGGGAGAGAGAGGGAGAGAGGGAGAGGGAGAGAGAGGGAGAGAGAGGGAGAGAGAGAGGGAGGGAGAGAGGGAGGGAGAGAGGGAGAGACAGAGGGAGGGAGAGAGGGAGAGACAGAGGGAGGGAGAGAGGGAGAGACAGAGGGAGGGAGAGAGGGAGAGACAGAGGGAGGGAGAGAGGGAGAGACAGAGGGAGGGAGAGAGGGAGAGACAGAGGGAGAGAGAGAGAGAGGGGGGGGCGAGCGAGTGTCAGCAAGGGTGGGCGCAGGCGCGAGTACAATGCAACTGTAACTCCACCGCTCCTCCCCGGTGCAGGTGCTGCGACCTGGAGGCGGCGCGAGGTGTGCACCCGCCCCCTCCTCTCGCACGCGAATGGCGGGGACAGTGGGGAGGGGAGGCGTTTTTAATGCGCCGCTTTCCCTCCAGGCCTCCGCCCCCGCCCCTCCGCTGTCAACGCAACAATTCCCACCGCCACGGACCCTCCACGCCCCTCTCGCCCGAAAAACGCTGCTCCAAGGGAAATTCACACTTCGACTTTCTCTCCCTTAAATTTAAGAATATAAAGAGAAACGATTAAAAAAGTAACTTCACATAAATATTTTATTCCAATGCGTTTTGAAGAAATTTAAAAGTTTCTAAGAAGTATTAAATTTGCGTCTATGAAGAATATATTATTCTTTGTCCGGAGAGTATTTTTTTTCAATTTTAATCCGATAACTTATCGGATGTGCGTATGCTTAGTTGTTACTCTGACATTCACCACAACATAGAATAAATTAAAATATTCCTGAAGTAAATAATGTAATAGTGTGTTTTGTAGTTTAATCATTATAGTCTGTCTAAATGTGTGTGTAAGACGGAGTGAAAATAACGTGTTCATTATTTAGCGTTTCTCATCTCCTGTGCCTCAATTGCCCAATTCAAGAAAACCCACATGGAGGTTAAGATTCGGAAGTGGTTCGAGTGGCAGGAGTATATAGCACATTAGCCTTTCACTGGCATGACGTTCTCGTACTGTTACGAGTGCTTCGCAAGCGGCTGCAGCAAAGCAGCGAATTGGGGCCTTCGCAGAGCCAAGAGTAAAGGGGAAACGAGGTCCTTTGGTCACGCTCTGGGCTGCTATTGGTTCCTTGGCTACTTCTAGAATATTCTATGGGGTTGTGGATGCATTTGGTCGGCTCAGTTCCCATTTTGATGACCTACATAATCTGATCGTTCCATTAGGTTGTCATTGTTTATCTTCTGTTGACGATGGATGGCCGGGGGAGTTTACGGCGTGGCGGGTGTCGAGGGCGCGGAGCACGGTGTGCCGAAGGGCAACGGCTTCCTTGCTTTTGAGGGCGGGAGGCCCAGCGCCAGATTCTGTCTTCAGCTTCTTCGTTGCAAGTGGGAGGGCGGCTTTGGAGGGGCAACGCTGTCGCCCTTGGTGGTGTTTTAAGAGTCTGCGGGTCAGCCGAAGAGCTTCGGGGGCGTGGGATCGTGACAATTAGCACTAGTGAGATGTCGAAACATCTCAGTATATAACCTTAGCGGATTGTTTTGTTTTATTCTCCTCTACGTGCATCCATTATTCTTCTTTTCTTACGCTAGTGTTTTTTGCGTTAACCAGCTCTTAAGCAAGTGATTTTGTATCCCCCAGTAGAGCGTGTTTTTTATGGACACGAAATGTTTCTCTGAGAGCTGAGCACTATCGTCCTACGGGCAGAAGCCCCGGTCTGCCCTTATTTCGCGCCCTTGGTTGAAGGTCACGAGGAAGAGGAGACCTAACGACCGACGGCTCATCTTTATTAAAGGAATTATTCTGATCGCATTGTTGAGAAATGGCCCCGCTATTAAAAGTGATTCACAAGGGTTCTGTTAGGATATTCAAAATAGAAAGGAGCAGTTCGTTATTATGTTGCCTTTGAAGCTTTTCATTCTTTAAGACAAGATTTTATACGTACTTTCTACAAGAGCGAATATTTTGTAAATGATTGTTTCCTGTGTACATACATGTTACATATTGATTCATGTTCCTTCCTTGCCCCTCCACACTTCAGTACTTCAAATGTACTTCGGTTAGAGTTGTTAGAGATTATCTCAGTCACAAACGTAAAGTAGATATTTCAACTTTCTATAAAATGTATTAGTCTCATATCATTTTCAAACTGTCTGAGAGCGAGTGAGAGATTCCTTTAGTGAAAGCTTGCGTCTCGTTGATCATTCCCCAAATTCGTTTCACAGAATCTGCAGTAGCACTTTACACCACTCAGGACAAAAACAGAGTGCTCGGTATTACGTTACATTATTAGTGTTCTTGTTATTAATTAACAAATCCGACTTATTAGTATAACCAAAATATTATATTACACGACCTAAATTACGTATTCTAGCAAATGGGTAAATATTTGCTGTTACATGAGTACCCTACAATAGAAGCGGTGCAGTGTATATCACGAACAATAAATCTAAAAACAGTTCCATCGTGATTTGTATTCCGGGGAAGTTTAACAAGCAATTCTTACTTCGTTCGTAATCGATCGCCGACTTCCCTCCACATCTCACAGTCTGTTCTCGCTTTTTTGCGTTGCGTAATTCTTGTAGCGAGCCCGCGAGATGAATGTCAAATATTCCAGCCCAGGATCCTCACTATTGACGGGCCGTGGTTCCTAAGAGATTCGTGACGGTGCCTCCCTTTTTCGAGAGGCGAAACCCCCAAAATTCGATCTTCCTTCGAGTCCCATTTCTGCGCCAGCCGAGATGCACCTCGCGCGGGCGAGCGGAAACAAACGCTACACGCTCTCGAGGGCGCGAGATGGAGGACAGGCAATGTTGGAAGCGGTGGCTGAGGATTGGGAGCGCGGCGGGGAGAGCGGGGAGGTTGGCAGAACAGGAGCTGGGCTAGGAGCAGGCAGAGGGGCGGGGTGGGGAGCAAGGAGGGATGGGGAGAGGGGTGGAGGGAGCGGGGTGGTTGGCGGAGCAGGAGCTGGGCTGGAAGCATGCAATGAGGGCGGGGCTGAAGACGGAAGGGTAGCAGTGAAACCAGACGGTGTGAAGCGTTAGGTGGGGTAGGGAGGCCGGGGAGGGCTAATGGAGACAGGAGCTGTGGGAGGACGGCGGAAATGATGACCGCCTGTCTGAGACACAATGGCCCTTTCAGTAATTGTACTGGACGTAGCCCTCGTATCAACACACTACCATTTACGTGTTTTTACTTAGAAACCCTTCTAGCGTGAACACGAGGCTTCACCCATCACTTTCTTAAAAGCACACTTCGTAATCTTATTCTATTAAATCTGCTTGGAATTGTATTCTTATGGAGATCTAATAATATTCTCAAAAATGAGCCCCTAAGTGCACGGATTTCATGAGATCCAATTTAATGTATTTTCTAATTCGATTTTCCAATTATTTATATGACATGATATAATAATTTGATGCCAAACCTCAAGGTTGCGAGAACACGAACAATGTACATCTCTTATTCCAAAGTGTTTAACACTAGGAAGAAAAATATTTCAAATTTTTGTCTCACAGTTGAGATATTTGCAATTCAAATCTACTCCAATTTGCATGTACGTATTTGGTGCGTCGGTCTGAACGAGCTCAGCGCTACGGCGATGTCCGTGCCACGCAGCCATGGGTTAAGGGGCACGTGTGGGTAGCACGTAGACACCCCACTCCGTATTCCGGTCTTCTCAGCCTGAGAAGTAAATTTTCTCAATCTCACACAACAACATATCTTGGGACATTGCAAGGAAAACGCACACTCTAATCTTGCCTGGCCGGGAATCAAACACGGAGCCGCGTAGTGGAGAGCGAGCACGCTGACCAAGAGCTAGCCACGAGGCTCAGCTTCGGTTTACTTCACGTAATGTATATTCAAGATGTCAATCGAAAGAAATGTTTTTTACGAATCCTTAGGAGGAATGATTTGAGTGATTTTAGTGTTCATATTATTGTCGTTCACAGCATATTGTGAAATGTAACTTTTAAAGGTAGAGTCAATTTGTTGTTTTTGCCAATATTCTTCTAAATAGATGCAAACGTAGTTGGTAGGTCAACAAAGAGGAAGGAGGTTCAGTGGAAGAAGGAATATATAGAATCAGGAAGAGGCGGAGGATAGAAGGAAAATTATTTTAGGAAGGAGAAGCGCGAAAAGGGAGAGGGGGAGAGAGAGAGGGAGAGAGAAAATCATATAAAAATACAACGAGACGGGAAACGATATTGTGGAAGAGGGAAAAACGAGAAGGTGGAAGAAAGAGAAGGAAGGAAAGGGAAGGGAAGGGAAAGAGAGGAAAGTAGAGTGGAGAAATCGGATGGTGTGTGTTCCGTCCTTGGCCGGCGGCGCCACTGGCGGGGGCGGGGTCGCCCAGGGCAGCGGCCGCAGGCAGCCACGGCAGACTTCGTTTGGAGGCGCACACGTGACAGAGGGGCGGCCTCGGAGTGGCACGACTCCAAGCACGTGATTGTATCTGCAGTGCAGAAGCATAGAAGAGAAACTCAGAAGCCTTTTAGAAAGAGTCGGACTTCCGAAGTGCTTAACATTCTTCTGGAACAAACAACTCCTGCTAGGAAAGTAGACAACCTTGCAGCGACGTGTTGAGTCCAAGCATTTCAAAATTGTGCATTTCACTAGAAGTAGTAAAGCTATGTCCCCTGTCACTCAGACAAGTTGGACATCAAATTTGATGCTTCCCGCGGAGGGAGTAGTCGTTGAGTCGTAACGAGTTGGGCAGAGTGGCCGCGAAGTCCTCCACGAGGCAGCGCTGTCGTCGACGATGGCAACGCAACAGATCCGACGCTCTCGGCAAACGAACGTGGAGGGCAGAACTACTCGCCGAACATGCTCGTTGATGCGTCTCCTTCTCTGCTTCAGTCGCACTTCAGCAGAACCAAAGTTAGAGTAAATGGTGTTGTTCTTCTATAAAATATTCTCTTGGACGTAGCCTCATTTCAGATACTCCTTTCGATTGTGGATTGAAACTGCTTTGTTCTTCGTTTGAATTGCAACCACTGATGCGCACACCCGTTTTGCTAATGAAACTTGCGAGGTAGAATACTGTAACCTAGGGCTGTATTGAATTACGCGATTACATACAATTATGAGAGGCTATTGGTGAAGTTTTAAGGATTAAATGCATCGGGAACTTTTAATTGACCTCATTACTGGGCATCTTACAACTCCTCCCAAGTTTCCCACTCTTCCTGGCTCCTCCCGTCTTTGTTCTCTGTTTCATGCCTGGATCAATTTCGCTCTCATATCAGGCGGACGAAAGTAAGCCCTCAATAGGTGATGATTAAGAATAACTTAGTCACGTTTATGTTAATATATTTCGAAACTTTCTTGAGGTTTCAAATTGCTGGCAAGTAAATTTTTAAATAGTGACATAACATTTTGTCATTTTAGCGCAGAATTAATTTTGGTGATATGTTGTGTGCGAATGAAAATTAAATTCCATTTCATTCCTCTGTAAGCCTTCCATGGCTTAGTTAGGTAAAGGTGTTTATCTTTTATAATATGTTAACCTTTTTGATATCTCAACCTGGTAAAAAATTTTCTATTGTTATGACAATAAAAATAGAAAAATTCGTTTTGTTCAATAAAAATAATTTTCAACATTTTTAGTATATTTTTTGTAAATATCCCAATTTGGGGTTTTAACTTGTTTAACCCTAATTGTCTGTAATTACCGGTAAGTACACATTCTCCTTGGGTGTTTACAGGTCGTTTGAACGTCCGCTCCTCTCGTGGTGTGGAGGCGCGTGCGCTGGAGGCTTGTGGGCGGGCAGGCGCGGGCGACGGCGAGGGAGCGTGGGCGGGGCGGGGCGGGGCGGGGCGGGGCGGGGCGGGGCGGGGGGCTGTGATTTAGCGATTTCATTAAACGACTGCTGCGGCGCGGCGTGGCGGAACGGATGGCGCCGCCGCCTCATCAGCCAAGTGCTGCTCCCTGGCGACTTGCGGGGACATCAGCGGTGGCGGCCGCCGCCCGCCATTCCACGCCACGCGACAACAGCCCGTGAGGCCGGAGGCACGCGTGGCTTCTCCCAGAGCACGAGCGAGCACTGGGCCCTCGCAACGAGCGTCAGTTGCGGCGCGAGTGCTCTGGGCGGTCCGGGGGACGTCGCGTCGAAGGCCGTCACTCCTTTCGCAATGTGGGACTCACCTTCAATTTCATTTATAGCCAAAGGTTGTCTTTCTTGACGAGGTATCTGAACAAATATTAACGGCCTCTTTTGGAACATTTATATTTTAGCACAAAATTTAATGCAAATCAAGAGTGAGAGCTCATGTCGTTTTACGAAACGCATTCAGGCAGTGACACAAAAAGCTATTCATTTCATTCACCTTTCGAAATCAAATCTAGTTATCAACGTAGAACACAACGTACAGTTATGATGATCAGAGTACGTAAAATTATTAAATTTGATATTTAAAATGTCTTTTTGGTTCAGAAAACTCTGACTACCACTATAACTTGGAACACGTGAGCAAAGAGGAGTTTAAACTAAAACGTTTAACTTAGGAGTATTTGTTATAGTTATGAGTTGTAGCAAAGGAATGAAAGGTTTAAAAACCACGAATGTGCGGTCATATCATTGGAATGGCCCCTGTGGCAGAATCCGCCTCTTGGCGTAAGTCGCTGCGAAGAGGGGGAATCGATTCCTTCATCTGCGGACCCGTTCCTAACGCGCCTTTGCCTAATCCGCGGAAGCATCGCCAGGGCCGTTCAGGCACACACACACACACACACACACACACACACACACACACACACACACACACACACACACCCTTCGCCCATCCGCCTCGGGACTCTGCCATCCCCGCCAGGGCGCATGGAGTCAAATGTGCATCCGAATACCGTTGCATGCAATTTCCCCTTTACGGATTACGCCCTTAGCGCTCAGCGAACTTGACTGCACCATCACTAACATTTACTTTCTCGCATGCGTGTAGATACGTAGCATAAAGAATTATGACATGCTGCAGCAAAAACGGCTATGTTTGCGCAGAACAATTGGTGTTCGCCATTTGGGTAGTGAGACGCAACCATCCTGGGCAGGCCGCGAGAATTGGTTGACTGTTTTTCCGACATGTTCGATCATCCGGCGTTGCTCGTTCTGGAAGTGCGTTGATATCCATAATTTGTGTGGTTTCACTGCGGATTTCATTCACGATGAGTGGATGCGGATTTCTCTTCTGTCTTATCAATTACATTTCACCTTTGATTCTTGGACATTCAAAACTTTGTTATTAATTAATTTACTCTCCTTAAAATGCATGTTCTCATTTTCTCACTCACATTCTCATCCTATCATTTTCACAGTTCTGTAGAAATGCCTGATAAAAGGAACGAGTAAATAAAAGGAACAAGATCATGTGCCTCTCTTTATTCTTAAATGTCTATAATTTGTCTTGGAGCTCGTTTTCAGTCGTATAGTTATAACGTATTCAGTTGAGATATTGTTTTACTTTCGTTACTGTAGTGGCAACTGTGTTTGTTAATGTGTGTCTGGAGGGGGTTGGCGCTGCTCATTGGTCATATTCCAACACTTTTTATCGTAGCGTCAAGTAAAGGCAATCAATCGTGTTCATTGAATTGTATAGTATCGTGCACTGTTGAATTGCATTGCATCATACACGAGGCACAAACAAATATTCTCTTTTAGTTGGACCCCATCATTTTGAATCGCATTGTAGTCGTATTTAATCGTGATGCATTGTCAAATAATAATGTGTTTTGATGTACTTGAGTGGCTCAGTCGTGTCATGTGTCGATCGAGGGTGAGGGCCTGAGAGACGGCGGTGGCCAGTGGCTGCTCCGTGGGGCCTCCATGATACCCTCGGAACACAATTTGGGCGATAGCGAGGGAGGCGGGGGAGGGAGGGAGGCGAGGGAGGCGAGGGAGGCGGGCGATGGCAAGCGCCCCAGGGCCAACGCCAACTTTGCTTCTTCGACTGAAACTCCGCTTCTCTTTTGGTGCCTAAAAATGTTTCCCCATTGCAGCCTGAAAATGTTTCGTGTAGAAGCCTCACAGTCTGTTTAGTGCAACTGAAACCTTTGAGAATAAACAATCGCAAATGACTTCATTCATAGCAAATAAGAGTTATAGTTGAATCTGCATTAAATAAAAATTTTACGTTATCCTGGCAGTCCTCGGCATTGAAAGAAGCGACAATATTTGATATTCAAACATTATAAAATACCTAATACCGTAATCAGTCTCAAAAGTTGAAATAGGGAAATCATTTTCTGCGCAGAATATAACTGTAAGTAAAATAAAGTTCTATATCACATTGTTATTGCGTTCCTTTTAATTTTGTACGCTCATGAGTAACATTTCATGCTCATAGTAATTCCGATTCAGTACTACAATTGCCCGGGAGCGATGGCTTAGCAGGCCCTCTCGCCTCGAGTCCCCACGGGGGCAGGATTTTCGGCACTATCTTGTGAGCTACGCGAAATTCACTCGCAGACTGGCGGAGGGTAACTCTTGGGGCAGCTGCTCTGAGCGGTAGTGTTCCGTGGTTTCTCCGATCACCACCAGGCGAATGCCGGAGCAGTACCCTAACAAACGGGCCACGGACCGCGCGCGATCTCACCTTCCTCTTGTCCTATCCTCACCCCTTACATCGCCGCCACTTCACGTCCGTCGCGTCAACAACAGCCCCGCGCGGTTGCCAGATTTCTCCAAATGCCTTTACTCGATTTCACAAATAGTACATTCCGATTAACAAGAATCCCAGCATGAAATGTCAGGAACTATAAGTATCTGAATTAATTGATGAGAAATTATTAAAAAGTACTACAAACAAATTACATGACACCTGCCCTTCACTAATAGTTCACTTAATCAATTATCTTACGTGATAACTAGATAAAATATCTTACTACCTTTCCTCAGATAATTTGAATTACGCCCCCATTCATTTTGTTTAGCTAAAGTGTTAAAGATTTCAACGCGAAACTTAAAAATTGTGGCATATTAATAATACAAATTTGGTATCAGAATACAATTTTTAAACTTTAATTTTGTTTATCATTCCTTAATTTTGTTTTCCCAAATATTCCACCAAAAAACAAAAACTCATTGTGCCAACGCCAACCTGCCAAGCATAGAGCTCCGGCCTGCGGCGATAGCAGCGCTGCCACTCGGCCAACGCGATTACTCACACTCTCAATCGAGGTTGATCTTCGGCGGCGGGCGGGGCGCAGTTCATTTGGAGCAGCTGTAATTCCGAAGAACAATAAAGAGGTAATGTCGATCCTCTCCGAATAATGAACAGCCCATTTCATTTCGGTGGCGGCGAGACAGCGCACCTAGTGGCCGCAGCGGAAGTCAACCGAGTAAGCACCGAGTTTCCACAAACGGGGTCTTTCTTGTCGTTTCCAGGAACTCGCGCCTCTAGTGGGTGATTAATCACTCAAACAACGCATGCTCATTACATTATGCGCAGTCATTAAACGCATGTTTCAAATTATTCAACTTGGGAGAGAACTAATTACCAAAAAATTCCCATCAAAACCACGGTTATAAGTAAATGCAAGAGATATGGCTTTATTAGGGAAAAGGACGCATATGAAGACATTTTGTGTTGTAGGTAGGAATATTCACCACAAGAACACGGACATGAGTGAGCTATATACAGTTTATTTTACATACGTATTTACAGTATATACAAGTCCTCACCCTTAGACGCTTGGCAGAGCTCCCTCCAGCACCCGTCGATACGTGCCTTGCGGCGGCGACAGCAAATAGCAAACTCGCCCTACCCACGACTCGGAGTCTCCTGTGCCCTGGCAGAAACACCCTCTGCCCCACAGAGGTAGAGAACCACTCGGCTGAGTCCAATAGTCACAGCAGCTAAGGTTTTAGATGAGAGTTACTCGGAGGGGTTAAAATCTTCAGCAGATCTCTGCCAATTCCAGCAGCGCAATTGCACAAAGTAGCTTCCTTTGCGACAGACACACAACGAAGGGAGAGGGGGAGGGTCGAACTGAAGTTTGGAAGAAGGCGGAACAGTTGTGATCAATCGCCGAATCTTAACCGGAATGCAAAATCATTACTCGAAATGTGTTTTGCTTTCTTCTTATGTAAATGAAAAATCGCTGTGTAATAAGGAAATATATTATATTGGAGTCTTACTGGATTACATTAGTTTACAACGGCGTAACGGCGAACGGAAAAGAAATGAATCGATAAATGTTCCGAATAACCATCACCTTTTGTTTTAATTGAAGTAAGCGACAGGTGTGACGTAATTTCAAGGGACAAAATCAAGAAATCAGAGTTGTGATGAGAGCGTGGGGCTTCAGGCATTGAGGTGCGCGAGTAGTAGACCACTGTCTAAGAATCTGGCTCTGAGGAGGGCGTGGGGTTTGAGGCATTGAGGGGCGCGATTAGTAGACCACTGACCAAGAATCTGGCTCTGAGGAGGGCGTGGGGCTTCAGGCATTGAGGTGCGCGAGTAGTAGACCACTGACTAAGAATCTGGCTCTGAGGACGGCGTGGGGCTTCAGGCTTTGAGTGGCGCGATTAGTAGACCACTGACCAAGAATCTGGCTCTGAGGAGGGCGTGGGGCTTCAGGCATTGAGGTGCGCGAGTAGTAGACCACTGACTAAGAATCTGGCTCTGAGGACGGCGTGGGGCTTCAGGCTTTGAGGGGCGCGATTAGTAGACCACTGACCAAGAATCTGGCTCTGAGGAGGGCGTGGGGCTTGAGGCATTGAGGGGCGCGATTAGTAGACCACTGACTAAGAATCTGGCTCTGAGGAGGGCGTGGGGCTTGAGGCATTGAGGTGCGCGAGTAGTAGACCACTGACTAAGAATCTGGCTCTGAGGACGGCGTGGGGCTTCAGGCTTTGAGGGGCGCGATTAGTAGACCACTGACCAAGAATCTGGCTCTGAGGAGGGCGTGGGGCTTCAGGCATTGAGGGCCGCGATTAGTAGATCACTGTCCAAGAATCTGGCTCTGAGGAGGGCGTGGGGCTTCAGGCTTTGAGGGGCGCGATTAGTAGACCACTGACCAAGAATCTGGCTCTGAGGAGGGCGTGGGGCTTCAGGCATTGAGGGGCGCGATTAGTAGATCACTGACCAAGAATCTGGCTCTGAGGAGGGCGTGGGGCTTCAGGCTTTGAGGGGCGCGATTAGTAGACCACTGACCAAAAATCTGGCTCTGAGGAGGGCGTGGGGCTTGAGGCATTGAGGGGCGCGATTAGTAGACCACTGACCAAGAATCTGGCTCTGAGGAGGGCGTGGGGCTTCAGGCATTGAGGGGCGCGATTAGTAGACCACTGACTAAGAATCTGGCTCTGAGGAGGGCGTGGGGCTTGAGGCATTGAGGGGCGCGATTAGTAGACCACTGAGTAAGAATCTGGTTCTGAGGAGGGCGTGGGGCTTCAGGCATTGAGGGGCGCGATTAGTAGACCGCTGACTAAGAATCTGGCTCTGAGGAGGGCGTGGGGCTTGAGGCATTGAGGGGCGCGATTAGTAGACCACTGAGTAAGAATCTGGTTCTGAGGAGGGCGTGGGGCTTCAGGCATTGAGGGGCGCGATTAGTAGACCGCTGACTAAGAATCTGGCTCTGAGGAGGGCGTGGGGCTTGAGGCATTGAGGGGCGCGATTAGTAGACCACTGACCAAGAATTTGGCTCTGAGGAGGGCGTGGGGCTTCAGGCATTGAGGGGCGCGATTAGTAGACCACTGACTAAGAATCTGGCTCTGAGGAGGGCGTGGGGCTTGAGGCATTGAGGGGCGCGATTAGTAGACCACTGACTAAGAATCTGGCTCTGAGGAGGGCGTGGGGCTTCAGGCTTTGAGGGGCGCGATTAGTAGACCACTGACCAAAAATCTGGCTCTGAGGAGGGCGTGGGGCTTGAGGCATTGAGGGGCGCGATTAGTAGACCACTGAGTAAGAATCTGGCTCTGAGGAGGGCGTGGGGCTTGAGGCATTGAGGGGCGCGATTAGTAGACCACTGACTAAGAATCTGGCTCTGAGGAGGGCGTGGGGCTTGAGGCATTGAGGGGCGCGATTAGTAGACCACTGACCAAGAATCTGGCTCTGAGGAGGGCGTGGGGCTTGAGGCATTGAGGGGCGCGATTAGTAGACCACTGACCAAGAATCTGGCTCTGAGGAGGGCGTGGGGCTTCAGGCATTGAGGGGCGCGATTAGTAGACCACTGACTAAGAATCTGGCTCTGAGGAGGGCGTGGGGCTTGAGGCATTGAGGGGCGCGATTAGTAGACCACTGACTAAGAATCTGGCTCTGAGGAGGGCGTGGGGCTTCAGGCTTTGAGGGGCGCGATTAGTAGACCACTGACCAAAAATCTGGCTCTGAGGAGGGCGTGGGGCTTGAGGCATTGAGGGGCGCGATTAGTAGACCACTGAGTAAGAATCTGGCTCTGAGGAGGGCGTGGGGCTTGAGGCATTGAGGGGCGCGATTAGTAGACCACTGACTAAGAATCTGGCTCTGAGGAGGGCGTGGGGCTTGAGGCATTGAGGGGCGCGATTAGTAGACCGCTGACTAAGAATCTGGCTCTGAGGAGGGCGTGGGGCTTGAGGCATTGAGGGGCGCGATTAGTAGACCACTGACTAAGAATCTGGCTCTGAGGAGGGCGTGGGGCTTGAGGCATTGAGGGGCGCGATTAGTAGACCACTGACTAAGAATCTGGCTCTGAGGAGGGCGTGGGGCTTGAGGCATTGAGGGGCGCGATTAGTAGACCACTGACCAAGAATCTGGCTCTGAGGAGGGCGTGTGGCTTCAGGCATTGAGGGGCGCGATTAGTAGACCGCTGACTAAGAATCTGGCTCTGAGGAGGGCGTGGGGCTTGAGGCATTGAGGGGCGCGATTAGTAGACCACTGACTAAGAATCTGGCTCTGAGGAGGGCGTGGGGCTTGAGGCATTGAGGGGCGCGATTAGTAGACCGCTGACTAAGAATCTGGCTCTGAGGAGGGCGTGGGGCTTGAGGCATTGAGGGGCGCGATTAGTAGACCACTGACCAAGAATCTGGCTCTGAGGAGGGCGTGGGGCTTCAGGCATTGAGGGGCGCGATTAGTAGACCACTGACTAAGAATCTGGCTCTGAGGAGGGCGTGGGGCTTGAGGCATTGAGGGGCGCGATTAGTAGACCACTGACTAAGAATCTGGCTCTGAGGAGGGCGTGGGGCTTCAGGCTTTGAGAGGCGCGATTAGTAGACCACTGACCAAAAATCTGGCTCTGAGGAGGGCGTGGGGCTTGAGGCATTGAGGGGCGCGATTAGTAGACCACTGAGTAAGAATCTGGTTCTGAGGAGGGCGTGGGGCTTCAGGCATTGAGGGGCGCGATTAGTAGACCGCTGACTAAGAATCTGGCTCTGAGGAGGGCGTGGGGCTTGAGGCATTGAGGGGCGCGATTAGTAGACCACTGACTAAGAATCTGGCTCTGAGGAGGGCGTGGGGCTTGAGGCATTGAGGGGCGCGATTAGTAGACCACTGACTAAGAATCTGGCTCTGGGAGGGCGTGGGGCTTCAGGCATTGAGGGGCGCGATTAGTAGACCACTGACTAAGAATCTGGCTCTGAGGAGGGCGTGGGGCTTGAGGCATTGAGGGGCGCGATTAGTTGACCACTGAGTAAGAATCTGGTTCTGAGGAGGGCGTGGGGCTTCAGGCATTGAGGGGCGCGATTAGTAGACCGCTGACTAAGAATCTGGCTCTGAGGAGGGCGTGGGGCTTGAGGCATTGAGGGGCGCGATTAGTAGACCACTGAGTAAGAATCTGGTTCTGAGGAGGGCGTGGGGCTTCAGGCATTGAGGGGCGCGAGCGCCAATGCGGCGAGGCGTTGGGCAGAGGAGGGGTTTTGCGGCCAACCGCAGCTCAGGGGAAGGGGGGGCGCTGAAAGGTGCGGCCGCCTCCGCCCCCCTCTCACTCCCCGAACCCCCACCCGTCCCCCGCTGCTCTTAAAAGCTCTGTCTGACCTGTCTCATCTCACCTTGCCTGGCGCCGCTCCGTTCCATCCCACCTAGTCTTCATTCCACTCGGTCTTCCTCATTCCCATCCTCCCCGCTCTTTGCTCTCTCCGATTCGTCCCGCCCTCATCCCCTCGGCCCTCGAACCCGAGCGCAGAATTCCCATTCGATCCCCCACAGTCTGAAGCCGATCGCCCCAACCCGTCCCCTACCCTTCTCATCTCTTCCACTCTTCCCAGTCCTCTGAGCTCTTCTCGCACAGATGAACCCCGTCCAACTCCTTCCTGCCCTGGGCCGACGACCCTTGTTCCGAGCGGGCCTCTCTGAGGATTGGTCACTATTGATTTGACGCCTCAATACCTCGCTCTTCATTGCCTCATGTGGCGTCCTGTGCGCTCTGCACCTCTTTAGCTCCCTCGCTGCTTTGCTTCCCCGCATCTGTCGTCGCGAAGGGCTCTCCGCTCTACACCACCCTCTGCCTGCGGTCGTATTCTTCTCTGCACTATCTCGCTCCTTTGCCACCAAACTTTCTTCTTTTCTGTTTTTTAATATTCCTCAGCTCTTCGCTCTTCAGACGTCCCAGCTGATCTCTTTCCTCTCTTCACTAGCCACAATTCCTCCAATTACATCCAGGAGAATTACATCTCTTTCGCTCTGGCCTCTCATCTATCATGACCTATCTTCATGCACTGCTCTTCTGTTTGCCTCAACCTTTGTTTACTACTTCCTCCGTCCCGTCTACATCCTGTTTTCCACTCTCCTCTCTCGCGTCGTGTTCCTCTGTTTGGCGTGTGGACCACCAAGCGCCGTTGCTCTGCCTGCGCCTGCCCCTGCCGCGCTCTGCGCCGCCCACAACACCGCAGGCGCCCCTCCCCTCCCCTCCCCTCCCCTCCCCCTGCCGTGCGGTCGCGTGCGCGCGAGGCGTGAGGGGGGGGCCTCTGCGCCGCACAGCGATCGATGCAGCGCAGCGGGAGGAGGTGCGCATTTCGGCGCTTCCCTCACCCACACCTGCCCTCCATCCCTCGCCGCTCACCCCGCGACCTCTCCTCTTGCCTGGCGCCCTCCCTCTCCCGCAGCCCCCTCCTCGTTTCCCTCATGCTGACCCTCGCCGCCGCTGACCGACCCACGAGCCTCGAAAATAACAAATAAAAATGTAAAGATTTGTAAGTTTGGGATTCTTTCAGACTTTGTATACGGAATAAAACATATCACGGATTTATATAAATTTATTTAGGGAAACTATTGGTTTAGCGTAGGTATCATTTTAAAAGCAATTAATTACAATTAAAATGAAGCAAATTGTGAGATGTGTTCTCCGCCCTATCATTCCGGTGGCCTGGTCTCAAAGAGAAGACAGCTGTTCTGCTCCACAAACGACTTGCGCAGGATTTCGCTGCTGTGAGGCGTTGCAAGGCTCTGCCGCTCCCTCTCTCCGCCACGCCCCCGCCAGCGTTACATAAATAAAACTCTCATGCATTTTCGGCGCTTATAAAGGGGGGCATCGATAAATTTATCCCTTGCAAATCCGACTTCACAGACGTCGGGCACAACGCAAATAAAAGCATATTAAGCGTAACATAAATAAAAGTGTATTGAACATAACATAAATAAAGGAGTATTCTAAATAAAAATTACCAGAGGAATATTCAGCTACTGTGTGTGTAGTACACAAAGTGGACGGGGAAGGGGAAGGAAGGGAGAGTCGTTCGAAGGCAAACTGGGCCTTGTTTAGTAAATGGGAGGCTACGGAGGCGGAGGATTTGCACAGCAACTTCTCTCGTGCCTTCTGATGGCCCTGTACGGCCTACAGGCTACTACCACCCTCCCCACTCCCACCTTCTCCCACATTCAACTCCCACCTCAGGGCCAACACACTTCGATCCCTCTCTCTCCTCACTCTCTCCTACCTCCTTCTTAGAAATTCTTAAGGATTTAATTGAATTAAATTGAATTGACGCCTTATTTTTCGTGGCGAGAAAGGATAAAGAATGTTTTCGAGTCTCATCGCCCTTGTTCCCTTATCTCCGTCTAATCCGTCACTTCCCCAACCGCGAACCCCCTCCGCGCACCGTCGTGGCTCCGTGGACGTGGCTGCGTGGCCGACGCAGCATCTCGACCCGCCACTGTGTGGATGAGGATTATAGCAGCCTGAATGGTAGTTTTCCGTGAAGTCTGCTGTCGATGCCAGGCGAATGACGGAGCAGAACTGTAACAATCAGCTCTCGGATCTATCTTCCCTTCGTCCCTCTCCTCGCCAAAACAGTCAAAAATTTACTTACGCGCCCTGCAGTACCACGCACGTGGGGAGGACGCTGGATGCTGGACATCGCTGGGAGAGATACCTGGGGGGAAACGTGGAGATTGGCGCTGGAAGTGTCGCTCCAGCGGGAGAGAAACGCCATGCGTACGCACTGCGCCCACGGCAGCGATGGCCTTTGGCGGGCCCTTGTCGCCCCCATTGCCCCGCCCCTCTGCTCTTCCCTGCTTCCGCCCTCCGGCCTTCGCTTGTTTGCGGGCGCGCCAGTTTTGTTCTGTTGCGGAGGAGGCGAGTGTGGAGGGCGCTTGCCTGCCGCTCCATTCGCATACAGCGCGCGGGTCGCCCCAATTGCGCACCGCCCACGCCCCGCCCCGCCCCGCCCCGTCCCGCGTACCATCTCACGTATATGTGTACCAAACAACTTAAATTCTGACTTGAAATAGCGCGGACGTGTTACAGAAAAATCTTACCATCTCCAGGAACTACTACTGATCGAAAATGGTTCGTTGAACAACATATGAAAGAAGAATATCAATCGCCTCGTGCACTACGTAAATTGTATGCGGGCCATAAATATTAACAAACAACAAATACATTTCAATAATTGAAAAATCTTTCTTAATGTTACCGGTTATTGAATATGCTATTGTTTTAATGATGGATCCAGTGGAACTACCCATCTTCAGCTGAAAGTTTAAACAACATAAATCGCTACTTTTCGCTTTTATTACAGTCTATGTAAATTTGTTTATATTTCAATATACTATGTTATCTATGCAACAACCGTGAATGTATAACCTTTTAATTTTAATTCATAATTTTTAGTCGAATTAACGTTAATATTTGCGGAAAAAATTAACTTGTGCACACAACCCTTCAATTATCAATCAATTAACAACAGACATTCTTTTCTATTTCTACTATACGCAAACCAGCGAAATTATATCCGTCTTTCACTAATAAGTCAGTTCGACGATACGGTGGCGTGCGCAGGTGTGAGGAAGACCCAGGGTCGAGGGGCAGGTTGGAATCCTCCAGTTGCGTAGGGAGCGTGGGCGGGAGCAGTCTCCTCCAAATCGTTAGTCTCTCTTACATCCCTGGGCCATACCGGTAGGAGGATGCGACTACCGAATCCAATGAAAAGGAACTTGGGTCGGTACAGTGGGGCCACGGACATGATCCTCAGCAGCGAACAGACGGCAGCGAAACCGAATTGGGCTACCGGCACGGAGCCCTCTCTAGCGTTACGTACAGTATACTCCTCCTCCCACTGCTTATTCGTGATGGTTGAGACATTTTTGAGCTTCAGAGTTTCGAGAGGCCCATCTGCAGAGCTCCGCGCCTGGAGAAAAGCGGAAGCAGCCTTTCGCACGTCGATGTGTGGGTCGCTCCTGGAACTTGGCTGGGGCTGTGCCAGGGGCGGTGGCGGGAGTGGCGGGGTCGTAATCGAATCCACTGGCGGCGAGCGACGCTTTGCATAAACAAATGCCGTCGCTTTGTTGGCCGTTTTTCGCCCTCATGTCCCGCGCGGTGGCGTAGTGCGGGTTCGTGAAGTGGGTCGTGTACCTCGTGGGAAGGAGGAACGAGATAGGAATTAAATTTCTTGGGCAATTAATTAGGTATTACTCCAGTAACAGTTGTGCATGTGCCCCGGAGGGTGACAATTTTCAACCTCGTTGAAATATTACAAGCAAGACTGTGAGAGAGGGCTACTGAACATAATGTAGAGGCAGAGTCTGAAAATTAGAGGCAGGGTCTGAAAGGACGAGAGGCAGACATGCTGAGAAGGACGAAACCAATGCTGGAGAGCGCAGTGTAAGACACCGGGTCTTACTGACTCCCCCTACAAGCCGTTGTGTTGGCGCGGGGCCGGAGGAGTCGGATCTCGTGAGAGGAAGAGAGAGACAGAGCGGGGACAGGGGATGGTGCCAGACGGAGACACCTTGCAGGGCGTTGCGAAGGTGTGTGACAGCTTCCTCCCCCACAGGGGGCGCAGTGCAGGCGAATCAACACGAATTCCCTCCCAACAGCCCTTGCGACTCTTTCGCCCCCGTGGCTCTGCACACGCGACTCTTGAGAGAGAGAGAGGGGGGGGGAGAGGGGATGGTGCCGGACGGAGACACCCTGCAGGCCGTTGCGAAGGAGTGTGACAGCTTCCTCCCTCCACAGGGGGCGCAGTGCAGGCGAATCAACACGAATTCCCTCCCAACAGCCCTTGCGACTCTTTCGCCCCCGTGGCTCTGCACACGCGACTTTTGAGAGAGAGAGAGAGAGAGAGAGAGAGAGAGAGAGAGAGAGAGAGGGGGGGGAGGATTGGAAGCCACCGCGCATTACTTTTACGCCCAACATACGCCTCGTACAAAATGAAGCAGCTCCGCATAACAATAAGGACAGGTTTACCACACGTTCTTCTCGTCTTCGTAAGTGCGCTTTTTTATATCGAAACTAACAGCTGGTTGGGCTTCTTAAATTTAAAAAAATATTCGTCTTATTTTTGGTAATATCAAAAGAGATTTCTCTAAATGATTGGCATGTGCGATTATGAACTACAACATATTCTAATATAATATTCTTAGTTCGCATTTTAATTATTTTAGGGTGACCGAGAAATTGAAGTGTTGTTGCGGCGCGGATAGGTAGCAGCTGGTACGAGGGTGGGCCAATACCGAAAGGAGCCTCGATTTAAGGAGATCAGAAAACTAAATAGTGTGAAAAAGTCAGTAACATTCTGTTGCTATACTTCTACCTGACATCATTCAATGATAAAAATATGGATGCCAAAGACCACGGGATGGAAGTGGATTTCTTGGATGAAAAACCTTAACAGATGTATATTTGTAATTTGTAGTTAAAAATGTTTTGTTCTCGGTCTACGTTACTTTGGAATCTTTTTTCTTTTTAGGGTCTTGTCACTGAAGCGTGTTTGTTTGCGATGCCACCCCTTTTTTATGGAATTACTTTATACTGGGCATTCCTCTTCACACCTTATTCAACGTCTACAATTTACAATAAAAACAAACAAAAAATTGATCTGAAAATACTTTCTCTCGACAACATGAATGTTTGTTCTTCTAGTGTTGGTAGCCCTGGCAGAAGGGAACGGGCCTCGCTGCGTGGGGATATTTCTGATGACGCGGAGGTCTGCGGAGTCCGTCAATGAGCCCGCGGAGGAGGCGCAGTGGCTTTGGTGGGGCGAAGTGGTCAGTTAATAACGCGCTTCTGGACGGCGGCCAGCGGCCGGGCGACTCCCCCCACCGCCCACCGCCCCTTCCCCTCATCGCCCCGACTCGGTATCCCCGCCCGACCTAGTGACCCCCCTACCTCGCCCACCCGATAAACTACTTGCCCACGCGGCCAACTCCTTCGCAAGCGACTAACTACTCGGCCACGCGACCTACTACTTGCTCACGCGTCTACGTACTTGCCAATGCGACCCAGCATTTGCCCACCCACCAACTGCCTGCTCGCCTGCCACTCCGCCCCTCGGCGCAACCACTCGCCTGCCTTCTCAACCGCTCACCCGCCCACCCTTCCGCCTCCTCCGATCCAACCACTCACCCAGCCATCTGCCCCCGACCACTCGCCTGCCTTCTCAACCGCTCACCCGCCCACCCTTCCACCTCCTCCGATCCAACCACTCACCCAGCCATCTGCCCCTCGTCCATCCACCACCACACACGCGGGTGGGGAGAGCGGGAGGGCGGGCGCTAGGTGGGGCGGTAGTCCGACCACTCGCCTGCCTCCTCACCCGCTCACCCGCCCGCCCTTCCGCCTCCTCCGATCCAACCACTCACCCAGCCATCTGCCCCTCGTCCATCCACCACCACACACGCGGGTGGGGAGAGCGGGAGGGCGGGCGCTAGGTGGGGCGGTAGTCCGACCACTCGCCTGCCTCCTCAACCGCTCACCCGCCCGCCATTCCGCCTCCTCCGATCCAACCACTCACCCAGCCATCTGCCCCTCGCCCATCCACCACCACACACGCGGGTGGGGAGAGCGGGGGTGTAAATGTGCTGGTGAGGTGGCGTGTTCACCCGCTTTGAAGTGGTGGCGCCGTTCGCCCCTCTTCGCTCCTCACCCCTCCCATCAGCGCGCCTGCAGCTGCCAAAAGTGCCACCCGTCCGTCCAGAGCGCTTGACGCCTGTTTCTACGAACTGGGCGAGCCCACATCACCTCAATCCCCCACTGGACACTGCGCGCCGGGGCGCTCGCTGCTTTCCGTGCATTGCCCCGCACTTCAGAGCGCGAGTACTCAGGTCTTCTTCACAGCTACACAGCAACAATTCAGCGCTATGCAAGGATGACGGTGTTCCTTCCGAAGCAGATTCTATCTGTCACGTAGTCGTCCACGCGGCGTAGCATCACCGCCAGTATTATGGAAGAAGCCGCCATTAAATTAATATTTAAACCCTTGATTGACATTTTTTGACATACATTTTATTGGCACAGACTGCATTCAGACATGTTATTGCCTCTTGAGACGCACCATCAGGCTGTGACTCCGAGTCTTCGTCGGGGCTGTGGTCTTCCCACGCGTTGCGGGGAGGTGAGTGAATAGAAGCTGTGAACCCTTCCCTCCCTCGGAGAGTCGGGGGAGGGAGTTCCCGTACGGCCTACGCCTTTGAGACAGGCGACCGCCAAGTCGAATTCTACGCTGACAGCTGAAGCCCTCTTCTTTAATTACCCGACCCATCACGACCCATCACGACCCATCACGACCCGACCCGACCCGACCCGACCCGACCCGGCGCTCTCAAGCCCGTAAATGAATTTAATACGCGCGATGTTCTGCAGCCGATACGAATCATTTGGGCGCAATAATAACAGTCAATGCAAGCAAATTGCGCGCCAGCGATACCAGCGCGCCCTGTCGCCCGACCGCTCTTCCCAACGCCCACTCTGCCCACGTGGGCCATAGCGCAAATTGTGTCAAGTAGCGTAACTCCATTGCAGCAGTGTCAAACTGTGCCCATTAGTCAGCGGTAATTGTGCGCTGCGGAAGTGAATGATGTAATAAATTGCTGTGAGAGGTGGAGGCGTGGGCGGGGCAGCTGCTCCTCCGCAGGCGTCGAAATTCTCGCCCTCAAAACTAAAAGAGGCACATATATTTAACAATGTAATAGGCCAAATTTAAAAGGTATTGCGTTCCACAATTTTCAACCCACGTGGATGAACTCCACAACCTACCGAAAGATGTGTTTTCAATAAATTGGTTTGGGAGCAGAATTCACTCCATCCCTTCTCCCAGTCCGCCAAAAAAAAACAAAGATTTTAATTTAGAAAATATTTCATACAATAAATAATTTAATCGACCTTAACAATGTGTATGTACATTCTTCACAACCAATACATCAAAAGTACGCGTGAAACTGTTCTGACGTTTTTGAAGTTCAATTTCACCTGTTTTGATATGTAAAAATTTGATTGTGAATCACTCAACATCTTGTCTTGTTCCTAGACTCTCAACGGCAGGTTTAGGCTGAAAATCTTCTACACGAATAGACTGTGTGTATGTTCCTTGCCTCTCTTCGTGGGCGATGGGCGATGGCGCGCGCCGGTTGGTGCAGCGCGAGACAGTTGATGAACGATGCCCTGGTGTCTCTCGCTCTACACTCGATCACCGGGCAGTTTAACCTCATGAGCTTAAAACATGCGAGCTATTGTCATTCTGCCAGTGACAGCGAAGGTTCAGTTTGTGAATTACTTCATATTAATGGCCTCTGCTTGGCTTCTCCATGGCTTCTTTACACACGCACGTGAACCTCGTATGAGCCATTATTCCGTTCTAACTCTTTCCTTGATTGCATCTCATCATCGCAGAGATTACCTGTGCAAGGGAAGACAATGGTATAGCCTCTCTCGGAGACCAGCCAATCCCCGCGATCAGATTCATCGTGTCCGCAACTTCTCCTTTTGAATGTTAACCTTCGAGCGATCGCGTGGGCGGTGAAAATGGCCTTCGAAAATAAAACGGCGCTGCGCCTTGATGCTTGAACTCAGCATAGCGGAAATCCGATATTATCCACACAGGCCCAAAATAGCGGTAACGTCTTCTCCAAGGCCCCCGCACATTTGCCCCGAATTCACGCGCAAGCGGACAACGTCATCAGTCTTGGCTCTACGCCACCCGATCGCGCCTGTTCCAGTTTTTTCACGATTTTGATGAATATGCAACAATATTTTTCATAAATTTTTGTAATAAATATATCATACTAATCCTCTAATGCTAATTATTCTGTAAATTCAATGAATTGGTTATTCATTAAGTGTAAGTAGCAAGTGATTTCAGTAGATTTTGTAATCTATATTCCTAATATTTACTATTCTTGTTTCATTATAACATACATATTGATACCTACATATTCTCTCTCCCTCTCTTTACCGTTTTCATATTATTTATTCGATTTGTTCCTTCTTTCTTCATTCGAATTTAATTTAGATTCTTATTATTGCATTGTAAGTATTTGACATCAGTGTGCTGTGAAGCCTCGTAAGAGACTGGCCTTCCAGATTATCTGGAGGCTGATTGCAATGCCCAGTTGACGGGCGGCAGAGCAGCGCCCGCGGCCGCGCGTGCGACGCCCACTGGCGCCAGCTGGCGTCAGGCCCTGGGCTACCAACTGGTCAAAGGATGGGTCCCTCTCAAAGCGCATAATCTGAAAAGCCTAATATTTTTTTAGTTATTAATAGTGCGATCAGACTGCATCTGATTCCAAGGAAGACTAATAATTTATTGGTAATATTGAATGAATTAAAAGGGCTGTTAAAGTAATTGTTGCAGATAAAAAAAATAGCGTATTAAAACCAGAAAAGCATGTCAATTGGTTTTCTGTATTCGAAACAAATAAATTTAAAAATTTGCTTGAGTAATCGGATTGGAATGATTACGATAGGAAACCGAAGTTTAATATAAAATAAAATCGATGATTGTAGCAGCGAGGGAGAACGTATTGTCGCTTTACGACAAAAGATTTTGATATTGATTAAATAATGTGGACTTAATAGAATTAATAACAAGTTACACGAATAGCAGTTAATGCAGCATAATCCAATTTTCGTTAAAATATTACTTCTTACTGGTATCTGTGAAAGTGTGTCCCGAGTGTCAGGAAATCGTCTATAAAAATATTTATTGCCCATATAATTCTTTACTGTCGACTAAAATGAACGTGATGAAGAAATCTGTTCTCCTCGCTTTCATTGCGATCGGCGTTTGTCAATGAATAATTCATCGCCTTATAAAAATCTGCTTACTGCGGTCGACGCTTCGTTTGTCGAGGAGAAAGGAGGGGGTTGAGTAGTGAAAATGTGCGAAGCGACTTCTTCGGTTGTTCGCCGGCCGTGGGTTTTTCTCTCCCCGCCCCCCGCCTCCACCCTCCCCCCTCCGCCCGTTCCGTCTCCTCTCCCTGGCAATGTCTTTTTCTTTTCCTCCCGTCCCACCTGCCGCTGCTCATCTCCGTACACAATCCACTCTACACCATTGTCTATCTCCCCTCCTCTCCCGCCCTCGGTGGTCGCTCTTTGCTTTTATTACGAGGCTGACACCGCGGCGTTGCCGGAGCCGAAGCAAGGCCCCGGCGAGAGCCCACGGGCCGTGCAGGAGGCCGAGGGAGGGAGCGGGGTTGGCGTCGCCGGAGCCGAAGCAAGGCCCCGGCGAGAGCCCACGGGCCGTGCAGGAGGCCGAGGGAGGGAACGGGGTTGGCGTCGCCGGAGCCGAAGCAAGGCCCCGGCGAGAGCCCACGGGCCGTGCAGGAGGCCGAGGGAGGGAGCGGGGTTGGCGTCGCCGGAGCCGAAGCAAGGCCCCCAGCGAGAACCCACGGGCCGTGCAGGAGGCCGAGGGAGGGAGCGGGGTTGGCGTCGCCGGAGCCGAAGCAAGGCCCCCAGCGAGAGCCCACGGGCCGTGCAGGAGGCCGAGGGAGGGGACGGGGTTGGCGTCGCCGGAGCCGAAGCAAGGCCCCCAGCGAGAGCCCACGGGCCGTGCAGGAGGCCGAGGGAGGGGACGGGGTTGGCGTCGCCGGAGCCGAAGCAAGGCCCCCAGCGAGAGCCCACGGGCCGTGCAGGAGGCCGAGGGAGGGAGCGGGGTTGGCGTCGCCGGAGCCGAAGCAAGGCCCTCTGCGAGAGCCCACGGGCCGTGCAGGAGGCCGAGGGAGGGGACGGGGTTGGCGTCGCCGGAGCCGAAGCAAGGCCCCCAGCGAGAGCCCACGGGCCGTGCAGGAGGCCGAGGGAGGGGACGGGGTTGGCGTCGCCGGAGCCGAAGCAAGGCCCCCAGCGAGAGCCCACGGGCCGTGCAGGAGGCCGAGGGAGGGAGCGGGGTTGGCGTCGCCGGAGCCGAAGCAAGGCCCTCTGCGAGAGCCCACGGGCCGTGCAGGAGGCCGAGGGAGGGAACGGGGTTGGCGTCGCCGGAGCCGAAGCAAGGAACTCGGCGAGAGCCCACGGGCCGTGCAGGAGGCCGAGGGAGGGAACGGGGTTGGCGTCGCCGGAGCCGAAGCAAGGCCCCCGCGAGAGCCCACGGGCCGTGCAGGAGGCCGAGGGAGGGGACGGGGTTGGCGTCGCCGGAGCCGAAGCAAGGCCCCCAGCGAGAGCCCACGGGCCGTGCAGGAGGCCGAGGGAGGGGACGGGGTTGGCGTCGCCGGAGCCGAAGCAAGGCCCCCGCGAGAGCCCACGGGCCGTGCAGGAGGCCGAGGGAGGGGACGGGGTTTGCGTCGCCGGAGCCGAAGCAAGGCCCCCAGCGAGAGCCCACGGGCCGTGCAGGAGGCCGAGGGAGGGGACGGGGTTTGCGTCGCCGGAGCCGAAGCAAGGCCCCCAGCGAGAGCCCACGGGCCGTGCAGGAGGCCGAGGGAGGGGACGGGGTTGGCGTCGCCGGAGCCGAAGTAAGGCCCCGGCGAGAGCCCACGGGCCGTGCAGGAGGCCGAGGGAGGGGACGTGGTTGGCGTCGCCAAAGCCGAAGCAAGGCCCGCGGCGAGAGCCCACGGGCCGTGCAGGAGGCCGAGGGAGGGAGCGGGGTTGGCGTCGCAAGAGCCGAAGCAAGGCCCCGGCGAGAGCCCACGGGCCGTGCAGGAGGCCGAGGGAGGGAGCGGGGTTGGCGTCGCCGGAGCCGAAGCAAGGGCCCCGGCGAGAGCCCACGGGCCGTGCAGGAGGCCGAGGGAGGGAGCGGGGTTGGCGTCGCCGGAACAGAAGCAAGGCCCCCGGCGAGAGCCCACGGGCCGTGCAGGAGGCCGAGGGAGGGAACGGGGTTGGCATCGCCGGAGCCGAAGCAAGGCCCCCGGCGAGAGCCCACGGGCCGTGCAGGAGGCCGAGGGAGGGAGCGGGGTTGGCGTCGCCGGAGCCGAAGCAAGGCCCCCAGCGAGAGCCCACGGGCCGTGCAGGAGGCCGAGGGAGGGAGCGGGGTTGGCGTCGCCGGAGCCGAAGCAAGGCCCCGGCGAGAGCCCACGGGCCGTGCAGGAGGCCGAGGGAGGGAGCGGGGTTGGCGTCGCCGGAGCCGAAGCAAGGCCCCCAGCGAGAGCCCACGGGCCGTGCAGGAGGCCGAGGGAGGGAGCGGGGTTGGCGTCGCCGGAGCCGAAGCAAGGCCCCCAGCGAGAGCCCACGGGCCGTGCAGGAGGCCGAGGGAGGGAGCGGGGTTGGCGTCGCCGGAGCCGAAGCAAGGCCCCGGCGAGAGCCCACGGGCCGTGCAGGAGGCCGAGGGAGGGAGCGGGGTTGGCGTCGCCGGAGCCGAAGCAAGGCCCCGGCGAGAGCCCACGGGCCGTGCAGGAGGCCGAGGGAGGGAGCGGGGTTGGCGTCGCCGGAGCCGAAGCAAGGCCCCGGCGAGAGCCCACGGGCCGTGCAGGAGGCCGAGGGAGGGAGCGGGGTGGGCGTCGCCGGAGCCGAAGCAAGGCCCCGGCGAGAGCCCACGGGCCGTGCAGGAGGCCGAGGGGGGGACGGGGTTGGCTCGCGGCCACAGCGCAGAGGAAGCTGCCATTTCGCCTCCCCGACCAGCGCTCAATTGGCGAGAGGAGCCTTTCATGGACACGAGCTGCTAATGAAATGGTTAGCAGCGATAGAACATCCATTGCGCCAAGACCGAAGCAGTGCTGGTTTACATACTACCTTAGTATCTCATGAAAATAAATTAACTGAAATCACAGCCCATTTTACTCATCCTTGCTTTTGAACAATCGTTTTTCGCAGTAAGAATATACATTATTAGGTCTCGTTTTCATGATAACGATTGGAAAGATTATTTACTTTGCCATAAAACTATGTGAATTTCTTGTTACGGAAATTGATTATGGGATTAAACTCAATAAAATTATATTCGGTACTACGACAATTAATACAATACACACCCACATATAAAATATCGAATGCAATCTGTGATAAAATATTGATTGCAAACAAAAACTGAAATATCCGCAAGACAAGTGTGCACACTAATTTTCTAATTGTTGTATTATCTAACTCCTAATAAATTTGTTAAATTATCCACTTTTATGAATGAGGAGGAACAAGGTACTTATAATTCAGAGTACAATTCTTTTTGATGTGATCATGACAGGTTATAACATATACTAAAATGATACTTACGTATCCGATAATGTTGAATATGACGCGTTGTACTGAAGGTTATTTTATGGAAATAGTTGAAGGTGAATAGCGAAGTCTGATTGTCTATCACAAAACGGGAACTGAATTCGAATTTAATCTGCTTTGTACATAGTTATATTGTGTCTTTTTTTAAACTTTTCACTTCCCTTGATGATTTCCCCTTGTTCCACCAGAAACCATTTCTTTCGCCGATGCTTTGTAGGTGGGTGTCTATTGTCACTCACTGAAAAGTTCCGAATTTTTAAATTTTAATTTTAATTTTTATTAATAATTCTCAAAAGACAACCTCTCTTCATTACATTTACTGCTCAACTGTCAGTTATTTGGCAAATTTTAGTTTAATTAACAAATTAAACATGACGTATCGCGAAGCTCTTGGAATATGATTGGCTAATTTTGATCTCCCGTCATTGTGTTACTATAATGCTGTCCACCTGACAGTTCACTGTTTGTCTTTTCTGCGCAACCCAAGCTCTAACTCGTATCTCTTTACTAACTTGTACGTACTTTGTCTCACCAACGATTATGCCTTCACATTTGCTATCGTCCATCGTGTTTCTTTTCTTATGTCATTTGTATTGAAAAACATATTCAATTAGTATTTCTCTTCTAAATTAATTAAAATTTTATTAATTTCGCCGTCTATTTAAAATGGATATGGCTTATCTCATGTCAATATAATCGATAACAAAATGCCACTAAAACTAAGATTTTGGACGCGGCAGCCATAAGAAGTAAAGTATGAATAACGAATCTGTCCCTGCAGATGTGGATTATTCGCCTCGGAGATTTCAGGAAATTGCGATGTTGCGGTCGCCGCGCTGGCCGTTCGTGATGGACCAGATCGATGCTCTAATGTTCCTGACAGTCAACTGTCCCCCTTTTCATTGACAGCTCGAGTTCATTTTATCTCTCGTGAACAGACTGTGTGTTGAGTCAAATAGCTGCTATAGAGATCTTTCGTTTCCAGTAGATCGCACAGGGAAATATTATACAAATAAATAATTCATTGTTTCAGAAATGGTGTTAATTAATCATTACGTTTACTGAAGCTGAACTCATTAATTTCCTGTCACTATCTAAGAGGTACAAATGGGATAGTTGCTTCTCTTGATACTATAAACTCAAATAATAATATTTCTCTGTTAGTTTATTACGCTAAGTTCCTAAAAATAGAAGATTTAATCCATTTTATTGATCAGAAAGTTTGTGCAGGGGTACAATCAGTGTGTGTATGTGTGATGGTGACTGTTGTGGTTGTGACCAGTCGACTTGATATTTTCTTATAAACGATTTTCAGGAATGCTGAAGCGAAAATTAATTATTTGCCCAAATATAGCCACATAAAACGAATTCCTGTAAAATATTGAATGAATTGCGGTATTAAATATATTGAAAAAACATTATTGCTTCTTTTTCGACATTCGTCTCTTTTGAAGACTTTAAAAAATTTATTAATTTAAGACAATTCGTTAAACTGTATTGAGTACATTTCTTACCAGCATCTGGGGGAGAGAAGCGCAGACGTTTGTCAGTCCCGTAGAGTGCGCCTCTGCTATTGAGAGAGTGTATCCAGTTCCACGGCAGTAAATGAACGAATCTTACAGAGCAGTCATTTTGTGTTTCATGATTCTAATTTAAATATTACTATTTTTGGGGAAAGTTAGTGCTGTACAGAGTTACTACGTAATTCGTAGTACAGAGAAAAGCAACATACAGTTGTATTTTTTACTAAATCGTATAAAGAAATCATGGAATTATTCGAAACTATAATGTTCAACTTTATAATAATATTATAACTAAACATTATAACTAAATATTATAACATCGCGTCGCGACGAAAGCAAATATTTAGAGAGAAAATTATTATTGATTCGTGAACAGTAATTATCATCCACTCTACATAAATAACAATTTTTGAAGCCTCAGTTTTATTACTGAAGAAAAATCTCATCATCAATCTTATAATGTATTATCAAAGTTTTATAAGTAGGCTTATTTCAATACAAAATTATGTTCATGTTTTATAACAAAACATTGTCTTAAATTTTACACTAAAAGTTGTTACATTAAGCGTAATTGCCCTCCGTAATTAGAGTACACTATCCTGTACTAGAACTTTCGAAGAGTTTTCATTGCTATTATATATCATATTGAGGACAGTTTCGATGCTTTGATCTCTGTGTTTTAATGTTGGTGCTATCAATTGGTATACGTATAAATTATTAATATAAAAAGCAACAAAAATATGCAATGCATAAGAAGACAAGTCATTACGGGAAGAAAGCCAGAATCTAGTTGCTGGCGAAATAACGGTGAACGACCTGCATATTATAAGAAACAATCTTGGGTCGCCCCGTTTTTTGTTTCGTTTTGCCTTGCTGCAGCCTGCAAGTGGCCTTGAGCGGGTGGCCGTCTGCCGACAGCGACTGTCGACTGTTCCGGAACAGTTACCGAGGGAGGGGGTAGGGAGAGGGGCGGCTCTTGGCACCTGCCTTCTGAATCGCTGCTCTGCGCATAAGCAAGCAAACTGACCTGTGATTGGCCCAGATTTCGAACGCATTTCCCCTTCGAACTCCTGATGCGCCGTTAGGTTTCGAACGACTTCTCGTCTGTTCGCAGGTACCAATTTCGGGTGGTGTAAAATATTCATTAACTTAGTCTAGCAGCCGTTTTAAATCGTGATAATGGTATTTTTATTGTGTGATTAAAATAGCAATTATTAAAATGACGTTCGTTAGATTCTAACCATATTCAGTGTAAAATAAAATTGAAAAATGATTTCAACGTGTTTCGTACTCACGACCGCCATGTTGGGGAACAACTGCATTTTGAACAGCGAGTTGGAAAGAATCACGTTAGAAGCTATTAAAGTTAAAGGTAAGCAATTGAAGTAAATTGTGCGCTATTGCGTGTATTGAGATTCAGATGTTAAAATGTCCGTTGGTGAGAGAAGCCGATGTGCTCTGCAGGAAGGGCATCTGCTGCCCCATGCTGCAGTCCTCACCGCGAGATGGAACAACGGTTTTAATACACGACTGATTACTTTTCTTTAAACACAATTTCAAGTAAATGAAAGTAGAAAGATTAACTTTTAATTAGCAATAACTTGGAAATATATATATATATATATATATATATATATATATATATATATATATATATTAATTTCCAGCGTCTGTTCAATTTCTTATTTTTTTTCTAATCCAGGTATGGACATATTACTTGCTGGGCTGTCAGCCTGATCTGCGCTGATGTGATGTTTGGTGAGTCTACTTCTCCACTTAAATTGAAAATTTCATTTTTGTCTTCGGTATATTCCTTTGTTTTAATAGAAGAATATGATGTATTTTACTACATTTTATTTATTTTATCCGATTTTAAATTCTCGTTGTAGAAATTAGGCAGATGGGAGACAAAAACTGTGGCTTGGGTTGATTGTACACTGATGAAACTCCATTATATTTCTTTCTCATACATGTCTGGAGAATAGAAGATTGTGAAAATAGGGTGATAGCTAGGATAGAGATCTCATCCGTCATTTGATTTATATTTTTTAAGAGAACTGAAATAAAATGAAAAAGAGGTGGGTTGCACGTCTGAGAGTTCATAGCACACTGCCAAATTCATATTCCAGGCAGTATGCTATGCAATGGAGGAATGTTTGAATTTGGTGATATCAGTTTTTCGTCTATATTTTCTCTTGACAAGTAATTAATGAATATTTTAACGTCTTGCGATTATAAATTTATTGTAGAAGGTTGTGATCTTTTTTTATTAATATTTTGGATGTGATACACGGATCAGTGAACAGTACAACTTTTTCACATATCTTGATGCTTACTATCTATTTAAAAAACTATTGTTTCTTTACAATAATTCTTAGGGAGAGGAAACCCACTGAACACCTCACAAAGAATGATCCAAATTTGCAAATTGTATATAAAAACATATTTAGGAAATCTATTTTTTTTATTCTGGTGGCATTTATGGGTGCTTTGCCTAGGTTGTATTGGGATAGTTGAGTATTTGAGGTCGTATTATTGTAAAAATTATGGGATAACTTAGTGATGTGATGTATGATAGGTTTTATTTGAATTTCTTTATGAAGTTGTTTCTTTTTCATGAACCAAGGTGCATTGGTTATTGTTCGCAGGAATTTATTTTCTATGACCTGTATTTTATAGATATTGATTTTTGCGGCAATAATCCACACTAAAATAACTATAGAAATCCATTTTCTATAGTTATTTTAGTGTGATTATTTATTAATGGTTTTATTTGAATTAGCTTGATTTTTGTTTTGGACAAGGGTGGTAACGACCTTCTTGGTCTATAATTTTCTATATTGGATGGATTTTTATTGGGTTTTGGTATGAGTATCACTATAGATTTTTTCCATTAATCTGGAAAATAACCTGTTCTTAATGAGGAGTTATGTTATTTAAGAATGCTATATCTTGGTTTGGCAAATTTTTTAGGATTTTGTTATTTATTCTGTCATGTCATAGAGATTTTTTTAGGAAGTGTTTTTTATTATGTTTAATTCCTGGGGGATGTAAATCTGATTCTGGAAGGTACATTATAATTTGGAAATGTTGCTATCTGTGTGATTGGTGTTGTGGGTGTAGGGGCGAGATGTTGGGTTTGAATATATCTACAAAATGTTTTGCTAGTGTTTCAGATTTTTGAAAGGGAGATAATTTTTCCCTGTGCAGTTATTAAGTGGAGAAATATTATTTTTTTGTTTAGTATTTTATTTTTAAAATTGCCACATTTTTGTATTGTTACTTGAACTTAATATTTGAATCATGATATTGTATTGTAGCTGTTTGTGTGTGAAAAGTGTTTTTTGGTAATATATGTTAATAGGTTGAGTTCCTTTTTAACTTCTGGGTTTCTAGTGTGATTCCATAATCTTCTTGTTTTGTTCTTTATGTGGATTAGATTTCTTATGCTTTTGGAAAGTTTTTTTTTATTCTGTGTGTTCTTAGGTGATTTGTTTAATTTACTGTTCTGTATTTCACTTAATATTATGTTATTGAGTATTGTTATTGCTTGATCTATTTCTGGAGGGATATTTAAGATTTTGAATTTAGGGATGGTTTTTTTAACATTATTTTTTAATTTTTGCCAATTAATTGTGTTGAGTTGTGAAATGGGTGTGTGTGTGGGTGTGACTGGTTACAATTATTTTTTGTATGGCCAAAGTCTAAACAACTCTTGCATTGAATGGGGCCTTAGGTCGTCTTCTCCTTTCAGCTTTTACAATGAGAATACATATTTGTCTTATTTCTAAAATATTTTCTGTTTTCTTCCTCGTTGAATTCATCTGCAATTACTGGAATTTGGTTTCTGTCTTTTCAGAGTCTGATAACTTTGATGAGTGATAGGTGTTTTTCTTTCAATTCGGTGTAGATTTCCTCTTCTGCAATTGATGTGTGTAGGTTTTTGAATACAATTGAGACTTTTTTATTTGCAGGGTCCTTATAAGTATGAAATTGTCTTCTAGTGTTAATTAAATATTTGGTTATGTCTCTGAAGTCACTGATTTGGTTTTCTGGTTGAATTTTTACCCTATTACTTATAAATTGAAGAGTGAAGCTGGTTGTTACTTTGGTATTTATCTCCTTGCTAAAGTTAGTAATGTTTGTTACATTTGCTACATAAATTGGCGGGATTTTTACTTTTTCTGTCGCACTTGGTGGGGTTTCATTGACGTAACTACGAGTGATATATTTTTCTAATTTTTTTGGGGGGGTACGAGGTTTTCGTTCTCAGCCGACAAAATCTTGATTTTGTGGTGGCGAAGTCCCCGGTGAGCTGCAGTCAGGGTCCATTTTCTGTTGATTCAGAGTCAAAAGTCAACCATAACATATTGAGAATATGGAGAGTAGTAATAGAAATAATTGACTGATAGTCGTAGTGTCTTTAGAAGGGCAATACTTGTAATATATGAGCATTCAGCTACCGTCGTGTATATGACTTCTAGGATGTCCGGGTGACGCCGCGTCGTTAGCAGATAGGCCTAGAAGTCATGAACTCGAGCCGCGGAAGCCTACGTGTACCGTCATGTATAGTCACAAAATTGGTTACATTTGGAAACTTTTTCGCTTGACTCAGCAAAACGAAATTTTGTGACCCTATTGTGGGCAAGAACGGTCAGCGCCGAGATATGTATCCCCACTCCTTTGACAAAATTAGTTGAATGAAGAGAATAATAGCAATGAGCATTGTAGACAAAATGTGATAACGAGAAATGTTCGCTCCCGTGTAATAGATAGAAATTTGATACAATATTCCTTTCTTGAACATAAACAATCTCCTCATTTCTCTGTGGCAAGTGGCGAGGCGAGGGCTGGAAAGAGCGCGCGAGGGCGCTGCGCGTGCAGAGGGCCGTGACTCCAACGCCTCGCCCTTGCGCTCTCGTGGACCTGTCTCCGGAAAGCAGAGCACTGCTTGTGACGGGGCCAGGGGAGTGTTTGTGTCCATGATATGTCTTTATATAAACTATTGTTATTTACGTGTTATAAAACTGATTCAATTTTTGCCTGTTTATCGGAGTTAATGTCAAAAACAGCTAAACTGATATTGTCAAGGATTTCACTGAAAGATGAAGTATTCTAATGCACATAATGCATGTTCGTATCAAAGGTTATTTTAGTACATTATTTCTCGGGCAACTTTTCTTGAACGATGGATTGACGATTTCGGGTGGAGTGGGGGTATTAGTTACAAAGTCGGCCACTGGAGTATTTTAAGTAATGCCAACGTCTGTGAAATGAAAGTCAAAACTCGATCTTGTGCTTAACTTTTTCGGGAGTTTTAGGTGACTCCCTTGAATGACCTGGACCTGACTCAGCCATTTCTTTCGATATTGACAATAAACCTGAACAGGGGTTCTGCACTATGAAAGCAATTGGCTTTGACTAGCTTCTATTTCGTGCCAAGGAAGTTTTATTGCTTGGAAGGTTGTCATCAGTGCCCGCTGCGAGCTTTTGCCTTCAACTGTTATTTGCACAAGGGAGGGGAATCAAGGTCATCGTTCAAGAAAAGGTGCGCGAGTAATACACGGTTTTATTGCAATCTCAATTAAATTTTGTACTAGTGCCCTTCGAAACAAAATATAAGTTATTGTTTTCATGTTTTGTTAAGAAGTATTTCTCTCTCTATTTTCTAGTCCTTAGAACAAAATATGTGTGAACTCTTGTCTTCTTGCGATTATTTCAAAATGGGTGAGGAAATCTATCAAAGTACATGGAAAGCTTCCAAAAACCATTCAATTTCTTACGTTGTGTGGTTTCAATCAATTCAACCCATTCCTTTCGTCGTCTAATATGATTTTCTTCGAAGTAAATAAATAATCACTGCGGTTTCTCGTCTTTTGTCTATCAGTTATGAATATTGTTACCAACGAACGTGGGTGGCAAAACGAGATAATTGTACTTTCGAATAGTAAACACGAACCAGTAATGGATATACGGCAGTAGTAAGGTCCCAGAGGTTTACTTGCAGGTTTAACAAGTCTGAGATTGTAGAGCTGCCGTAATGAAATTTGTAGACCGTATATTCTGGTTAGAGTTTATCCTGATAACATCCAGGCGAATGCCGGAGTAGGACCACATGGCGAGTAGAGCAGCTTCACTCTCATTTGCGCATTCGTGCTCTCTCGCAGCCGCCGAGCCACTCGACCGAGTATTTCGTCCCTGCCCGTGTCCACGTGTCGGTCTGGTTTGAATGCGCCAATACGAGTAACTCCGGACGTGTTTCGTATTTTCTAAAGCAACGTACGGATTCCACCCGAAGCGCTTGCATTGGGAACACGAACGTGCTGTGCAGTTCTAGCGCGTTAGTTGGCTGTGTGTTGAACGCCAGTAGACTGGTTTGAATGCGCCAATACGAGTAACTCCGGACGTGTTTCGTATTTTCTAAAGCAGCGTACGGGTTCCATCCGAAGCGCTTGCATTGTCGAAGACGAACGTGTTGTGCAGTTCTAGCGCGTTAGTTGGCTGTATGTTGAACGCCAGTAGACTGGTTTGAATGCGCCATTACGAGTAACTCCGGACGTGTTTCGTATTTTCTAAAGCAGCGTACGGGTTCCATCCGAAGCGCTTGCATTGTCGAAGACGAACGTGCTGTGCAGTTCTAGCGCGTTAGTTGGCTGTATGTTGAACGCCAGTAGACTGGTTTGAATGCGCCAATACGAGTAACTCCGGACGTGTTTCGTATTTTCTAAAGCAGCGTACGGGTTCCATCCGAAGCGCTTGCATTGTCGAAGACGAACGTGCTGTGCAGTTCTAGCGCGTTAGTTGGCTGTATGTTGAACGCCAGTAGACTGGTTTGAATGCGCCAATACGAGTAACTCCGGACGTGTTTCGTATTTTCTAAAGCAGCGTACGGGTTCCATCCGAAGCGCTTGCATTGTCGAAGACGAACGTGCTGTGCAGTTCTAGCGCGTTAGTTGGCTGTATGTTGAACGCCAGTAGACTGGTTTGAATGCGCCAATACGAGTAACTCCGGACGTGTTTCGTATTTTCTAAAGCAGCGTACGGGTTCCATCCGAAGCGCTTGCATTGTCGAAGACGAACGTGCTGTGCAGTTCTAGCGCGTTAGTTGGCTGTATGTTGAACGCCAGTAGACTGGTTTGAATGCGCCAATACGAGTAACTCCGGACGTGTTTCGTATTTTCTAAAGCAGCGTACGGGTTCCATCCGAAGCGCTTGCATTGTCGAAGACGAACGTGTTGTGCAGTTCTAGCGCGTTAGTTGGCTGTGTGTTGAACGCCAGTAGACTGATTTGAATGCGCCAATACGAGTAACTCCGGACGTGTTTCGTATTTTCTAAAGCAACGTACGGGTTCCACCCGAAGCGCTTGCGTTGGCGAACACGAACGTGTTGTGCAGTTCTAGCGCGTTAGTTGGCTGTATGTTGAACGCCAGTAGACTGATTTGAATGCGCCAATATGAGTAACTCCGGACGTGATTCGTATTTTCTAAAGCAACGTACGGGTTCCACCCGAAGCGCTTGCGTTGGCGAACACGAACGTGTTGTGCAGTTCTAGCGCGTTAGTTGGCTGTATGTTGAACGCCAGTAGACTGATTTGAATGCGCCAATATGAGTAACTCCGGACGTGTTTCGTATTTTCTAAAGCAACGTACGGGTTCCACCCGAAGCGCTTGCGTTGGCGAACACGAACGTGTTGTGCAGTTCTAGCGCGTTAGTTGGCTGTATGTTGAACGCCAGTAGACTGATTTGAATGCGCCAATATGAGTAACTCCGGACGTGATTCGTATTTTCTAAAGCAACGTACGGGTTCCACCCGAAGCGCTTGCGTTGGCGAACACGAACGTGTTGTGCAGTTCTAGCGCGTTAGTTGGCTGTATGTTGAACGCCAGTAGACTGATTTGAATGCGCCAATATGAGTAACTCCGGACGTGATTCGTATTTTCTAAAGCAACGTACGGGTTCCACCCGAAGCGCTTGCGTTGGCGAACACGAACGTGTTGTGCAGTTCTAGCGCGTTAGTTGGCTGTGTGTTGAACGCCAGTAGACTGATTTGAATGCGCCAATACGAGTAACTCCGGACGTGTTTCGTATTTTCTAAAGCAACGTACGGGTTCCACCCGAAGCGCTTGCGTTGGCGAACACGAACGTGTTGTGCAGTTCTAGCGCGTTAGTTGGCTGTATGTTGAACGCCAGTAGACTGATTTGAATGCGCCAATATGAGTAACTCCGGACGTGATTCGTATTTTCTAAAGCAACGTACGGGTTCCACCCGAAGCGCTTGCGTTGGCGAACACGAACGTGTTGTGCAGTTCTAGCGCGTTAGTTGGCTGTATGTTGAACGCCAGTAGACTGATTTGAATGCGCCAATACGAGTAACTCCGGACGTGTTTCGTATTTTCTAAAGCAACGTACGGGTTCCACCCGAAGCGCTTGCGTTGGCGAACACGAACGTGTTGTGCAGTTCTAGCGCGTTAGTTGGCTGTATGTTGAACGCCAGTAGACTGATTTGAATGCGCCAATACGAGTAACTCCGGACGTGTTTCGTATTTTCTAAAGCAGCGTACGGGTTCCATCCGAAGCGCTTGCATTGTCGAAGACGAACGTGCTGTGCAGTTCTAGCGCGTTAGTTGGCTGTATGTTGAACGCCAGTAGACTGATTTGAATGCGCCAATATGAGTAACTCCGGACGTGTTTCGTATTTTCTAAAGCAACGTACGGGTTCCACCCGAAGCGCTTGCGTTGGCGAACACGAACGTGTTGTGCAGTTCTAGCGCGTTAGTTGGCTGTATGTTGAACGCCAGTAGACTGATTTGAATGCGCCAATACGAGTAACTCCGGACGTGTTTCGTATTTTCTAAAGCAGCGTACGGGTTCCATCCGAAGCGCTTGCATTGTCGAAGACGAACGTGCTGTGCAGTTCTAGCGCGTTAGTTGGCTGTATGTTGAACGCCAGTAGACTGGTTTGAATGCGCCAATACGAGTAACTCCGGACGTGTTTCGTATTTTCTAAAGCAGCGTACGGGTTCCATCCGAAGCGCTTGCATTGTCGAAGACGAACGTGTTGTGCAGTTCTAGCGCGTTAGTTGGCTGTGTGTTGAACGCCAGTAGACTGGTTTGAATACGCCAATACGAGTAACTTCTGACGTGTTTCGTATTTTCTAAAGCAACGTGCGGGTTCCATCCGAAGCGCTTGCATTGTCGAACACGAACGTGCTGTGCAGTTCTAGCGCGTTAGTTGGCTGTGTGTTGAACGCCAGTAGACTGATGTTACCTTGCCTCCCTCCGGCGGCCCCACAAGTGAAAAACCGAGCGTTCTGGTCGGGTTAGTGACGATCCGCGGTCGCTCGTTACGGAGTTTCCTAATTTTACTCTCCCCCCCCCCCTGTGCTCGAAACTAGAGGTATTGTTCAATGCGCCTGTGTGAATTTGCGAACTTGGTATTAAATATTTTTAGGGATATCATAGTTAGCCACTAACAGGATGTTTAAGTTTAGTAGAAACGGACTCACTTGCCTCTTGTTAGGGATTCAGCGTTCAAATCTTGTGAGCATATCCTTACCGTGAAATTAAAATGTTACAAAATATTGCTTAGTTATGGTTTCAAATTAAGAAAAACGCTTAGAAAACGGCTTGATTTCTTATCTTCTTGGGTGTAGGGATACCTTTTCTAAATGGGGACTTGCTAGTCACAGCATGTGTGTTAATAATTTCTAATGCGAAGAGAGATTGTAAAAACACACTGCAGCCTCGGCCATATGAGAAGTGTGTGTGGTTTTGCTAGATTCACAAGAACTCGATAAAAATGCAAAAACTGTATCGGTGTGATGTTGACTGTAGAATTAAAAAGTGAATGACTTTGAATGAGAAAATGCACATGATTGTGTTTTCCGCCTGTTCTCATACACGAGAAGTCTGAATTTTCATTCTCACGTGCGTCACAACACAGCTGAGGTCACGTGATAGGTACGCGCGAAGGATAGTCCGCAGGTCATTAAACACTTGCTATTCGTGTTGCGCTATGAAACAACGTTTTGGTATTCTGTATAAATAAAGAACAGCTGGTTTGTGTGTATACTGTCGTTGAAATATTAGTGTAAATTGTTTTTGTTATAATATTTAATTTATTGGAGTGTTATACGGGTGTATTTTATTTGAGTTCCCAAGCGATGTACGTACTTAAAAAACTATTTTGCGTATTTTCGCTTACCTAGCAAAATTTTGCAGTTGTAGCCACTAGTTTTGACTGTTTTGACCAAGGTGGTAAAGTGTTCTTTTCGGTTTTTTCCTAGTGCTCTCCTTTAGATTGAAATTTCCTGAAATTTTACAATTTTCAGAATGTGGCGTACAGAATGTAAGTACGGAAATGATATTTACAGATCGTACAGCAATGAATGCACGTGATTCTTTAAAGTCGTACAGACAAGTAAAATAGTTTTTTGCGTCAATAAGAAATAAAAATATCTCGTGATGCGAAGATACTCCACCACGCACGTGATACTTGGCACAAGAAGACCGGGTACTCATAAGAGGAGTGCTGATACACTTGCCTTTACTGCAAGGTGAATTGAACAGGGCCTATAGTAGTTGGCGGGCGTCACGCGCTCTGCCGTGCAATGAAGCCGCCTTTAGGGTCAGAGGTCCTCCGGAGACTAACGGCCTCCCAGGTCCTCTGCTCACCGCGCCGCCATAAGCATTGGCATTGGCCACTCCGCTCTCTCCCTCCCTCCCACATCGCTCTTCGGCTGCCGCCCCCTCCCCTCCCTAGCTCCTCACCCCCGCCAACGCCCCTCTCCCCCACGGCCCATGTCTGGCCTCTGGGACCGCCTCTCTCCGTTACGTATGCTATGGATGCCCCCATTCCTCTCTTCCCCCTCCCTCTCCCTCGCGCCTCTAACTGACGCCTTGTTCTACCACAATAAATAAGCTTTCCGTTGCTTGGGATGTAAACGAATTTGCGTTAATGAAACCTGACGGGGAAGGAAGTAGGAGTGCCGCACGATTGGAGCTGCCGCGGTGCAAGTGTAACTACTGAAGGAATCTGAGCGGGTTACAGGGAATTGTTTCCTTTTTGAGGTAAATGAAAGGTAATTTATAGTTACAAATGAATAGATATTTAATCTTTCTACATACAATTGAATCAAATGAGTTAGTAGTAAGCTGGAGGACCAACGAAAGCTTGTACAGTTTTGGTCGTTCTTCTTTCTTGAAGTTTTAAGTTCACTGAAGTACAGTTTGTTGTAGTGCAACCATCACCCGAAATCAAACGGCTGAGTGTGTGGAAGCCATCATATCTGAAGTTGGCTCCAGACGATTCGGCTAACAGTCTGGATGTCACAACGGGCGCGGACTCCAAAGAGACTAGAGCTGCCCGATTGTGTAATTTGTAGCAAATTCGCACAGACGACTGCCGATGCCCGTTCGTGGCCCGGCGGCCGCGCTGGCTGCTTGACGAAGCCTTGATGCGCGAAGCAGGAGCAGCTGACTCGCCCGCGGGCTGTCTGCCGGCTGCAGGTGACTGCTGACAGCAAGAGCCGTCAATTACTTCTGCTTGTAGTTCTGAGAAGCAGAAGCGAAATTGTACTACTTTGTGATGTGGTAATGAGATCTGTGTTTGGCAGTAGTGTGACAGTTGGCCTCACAATTGTGCTTGTCTCATACAGTAGTGTCAGTCTGACAGTTGGTCTAATAGTTGTCTTTGGTAATAGACGTTGTGTCGTGGGAGCGAAGTTGCCTTATTTATTGTAGGGAATGTTTTGAAGTCCAGAGAAGGGAGGTTCACGAGACATGAGCAGCTAGCCACTAGTATGCTGGTGTCCTTCGGGCCCGGGGAGAGGAGCGTCACGTGGCCTTTCTATTATGTGAATTTGGTTCGCACTGTTCCGCGGCAGGTGCGCGCCGGTGAGAGGAGGCGGAGGGGGCGACGCGGGGTGAGCGCATGGCAGATGTGCGTTGTCTTGTCTTGTGCGCGGGGAAGGCAGTTGGGTGCTGCGTCCCGGCGGCGATCGCGAGCTGAGCGGAATTGTTACTTCAGACGTTTGGAATTCAGACGCGTGAAATGATTAGCTGCAACGCCTAGTCACCTTGTGTGAATGATATTTTGTCAGCAGTGTAATTTAAGTTTTAATTTGTTCCTTTTTGTTTTTAACTTATAATTAGTCTTACCTTAACATGAGCTGGTTCTTTTTTTCGGGGAGATAACGACTATGTCGGCGTCACAGGTCCTTTTATCATTTATTTCATTATTTGCTTATTTTCTTTCTTTCTTTTTTATTTACGTATTTATTTATTTATTTGTTTATTTATTTGTTTATTTGTATTTATTTATTTCAAAGTTGAAATAATTCATTTGAGGTATTATTTTCGAGTGCGAATACTTCATTTTTTATAAATATGTTAAAACATTTAATATGATCAATTGGATACATCATTTAGCAGGCCGTATTAAAAGTAGGACAAATCGGCAATATTTATATTATTTTTAACTTCTTACTTTAACTCTCTTTAGTTATTGTATTGCGTCACTTAATTTAGCTGCTGATAAGCTCTATAAACCACAAAAAGTGTCTACGCTGGATAGGATGATGATCGTTGAAAAGGAAACATGGCAGAACTTCGAAAATAAGGTGTTCCAAAACTTTTGTGGTTTTAAAAGATTTTTCTTCCCTATTGACTTGACATTTACTAAACGTAAAGCAATCGTAACATGAGCAGCTTATGTATTTCAGGAGCAAGTTTTTTTCTTGTAGGATCTCAGACTACTATGACATTGCAGATAATTTTTATTTTTGAAGGAAAATAAAATCACTCATTATGAAACGTAGAAGTTATTAGAATTGTGTGTTTATGAAAGGACCTCCGTTTTCCCTAAACTGTTAAGTTTTGATTTCATCTAAAAAACGAAACCAATTCCCATTGGATTTATCGCATCATATTTCCTGACAGGAATTATCATTATTGATAACGTTATTTCAACATGGTTTACCATAAAAGCGAAGTTTTACTTCCGCCCACTGAGTTTGTGAATGGGGTTCGTTAGCACTTCAGCAGGAGAGCATAGTGCAGCTGGGAGTTGGTTTGAACAGTCTGCCTGTGTCGTGCAGTGAGTACACACCGCCAATGGCTCCGTAAACCCCGTCAGTGGCGCCATTTTTCTAGCGTGTTTGCACGAGCGCACAGCCGTCAATATTTAGTATCGCGGGAGGCGCTGTGACACCTCGCCCAGCGCTCGTCTGTTGTCTTTGACGCCTCGCGGCAGCGCCACCTCTCTCCCGTGGAAGCTCCTCGAGCGATTCAGTAGCAAGTTCAGGAGAGAAAGTATGTATTGGTGACGAAAGGCCTTAGTTGATACTCTGACCAGAGCCACTACAAATTGTAGCGGGACTTTCATGACACTAGCATTAACATAATAACGAATACAAAATACATCTGTACCAAAAAACGTACACACGATACTAGATAAATTACGATAAATTATTAGAACGCTAAAAATAGTATCTCACCACCCCCTCCTCCCGAGCAAAAACATGCACCACACTTACGGAGTCACTAACAATCAGTCAGTTCTCGTGGACTCACATTTCATCACATTTTGAACCTTTAAACGCATTTTTTATCTATTAGAACAACTCACATTCAAAATCTGCATAGTGCATTTTCTGTTACTTGAGGAGCTAGGAGTCTGACTCATCATGGCAGTCCTGATGTTGTAACTCGCAAGTCTCTGTTTGAAGTTCCCTTTTATCCAGAGAGTGCAGTTCGTCTCTCCTGAGGTCCCCCTTCTACCCCAGAACTGCTTCTCACAGGCCCTCGCTGGCCCTTCCCTCGCTCCAAAACTCGGCCGCTCTGTTTCTGTTGGCGCTGATAGCACCTGCATCCGCCCTCCCCACCAACAAAAGACGCCGGCGCCGCGCTCCCACGAAACGGGCAGGGCGGGGGTGGGCTGGGCCACGTTGTCCAGGTGACAGAGAGGGCAGGGGAGGGTGGAGTGGCTAGGTGGGACAAGACGGAAGGGGACGTCCGAGAAGGGGACGGCCATCAGTCAAATTTCACCAGCGAGTGAGGAATGGACGGCGTTCGCTAAAACTGAAGGAAAGATGTAGAGTGGTGTAGAGTTCGCATTCCTGGGTTCGGTTTTCGGGTTCAGAGTTTTGATAGTTCATGTGAAGTTTGTATTGAACAAAAAGATGCGTGCTTGTGGCAGGTTTTCGGAGGCTTCTCCTATTTGTTGTGGCTCTTATTCCACCACAATTTCATCATTTAAATAAGTCATTACCAGTCCTGAGCGACCCATGTAAAGCGTTCCTCAGAAATGGCTCTTTCGACCATAAATTAAGAATTGTAATAAGAATGGGGTAGCTGTGGGAGAGTGTCTTGGCATCACCTGGGACATTCGGGTGAGTTTGGCTGAGCCAATGACCAGCCGCTATGTGCAATGGAGATGAGGGGAAGGTCAAGCAGGGTGTACGCGATGAGATGGAGCGCGTGGGGGAAGTCGGAGTGCGAGTGTTGGTTTGTGGTGAGAAGTGGCGGGAGGTGAAGCGAGGAGGGGGGAGAGTTGAGCTTGCTGGGCAGGTGCGAGGTTGAGGGGGGAGGTGCTCATAGTAGAAGGAAGGTGAGGGTGGCGGCGGAGCAAGTTAATGGAGAACAGCACAATGGCCCAGACGCCATGTGGCGCAGGAGCCTCTCCGCCCTCGCGAGACAAAGCGCCGCCACTCGGCCTCCGCAACGTCCTCAACATGTTCCATTCGATAAACTTTATTTGTTTGCTATCCTCAGGTGGTGTAATGGGTTTATATTATACTTATAATTGTTTAAAGCATTTCACAATCAATCTCTATTATCCTGGTTTTCGTTCACTGGTTTTTACCGTGCTTGCACGAAACATTAAAGGAGAGGAGCCCATTCACTATCATTATTTGGCCGAGATGGGCTCGCGATACCTCTGACAGCCAGGCAGGAGAGAACGCCGTCAACACCTCTCGCATCGATGTGAAGAAAGTGCTGCAGGAAGGCGTTGGGTGCGACCGGTTCGGAAGCCCCCCCCCCCCGCCACTGTGAGGGTGAGGGGAGAGGGAGGGGGGAGGCGCGGGGTGGGCGCTGCGTTGTGAAGGCGTGCAGAGGTGTAATTTGCGGGTGGACGCGCCTTAAAGGGGACGGGCGGGGGTGGCGGCCCTGAAGGGTGCAGGACGGGCGCGCGGGCGACGGTGCTCGTCCCTTGGGCCCTTCGCCTTCGCAAACACAGCGCCCCGCGGCCTAGGGCCAGGCGAGGCAGGGGTCCTTCGCAGGCCTCACTTCTAAAATGTTCAGCAGCGAAGAGAACTCGGCCCCCGGCGTTCCGCCTGTCGGTGCTTGTGTGTTACGCATTCCTTTTCAATATGGTGTGGTCTAATAGAGTTTTTATTAAGAAATCGGGGTCCATTTTTAATTACGCCAATGGAATTACGGCTGAATCGGCCAAACTGTTTGTAAAAAGCTTTCTCGCGCAGTCACGATCACGTACAGCCTTCCATTTTGGCAACAGTGCTCTTTGAAATCATTAACAACAAACCACACGTGCGGGCTTTTATCGGGAAGTCTTCAGGTCACTAGTTAGGTTTGGGAGCTGAAGCCGTTAGTATTGAGTAACAAGATTGGCCTCTTCAAAATCACGTTGAAAGTCTTCTATTTTTTTCTTTCTGTGATGTTAAACAACACTTGTATTCTTATATGATGAATGTAACCAGCATTTCTACTACAAGTTAAAGCAGACGGCGACGTGACAGCGTTTTCAGAACTTCTTCTAATTTCCCCCTCCAGTGTCATCCCACGGCCTTCCGTATGTCCATCGCTCATTCCCTGCCACCCTCCCTTCTTCGCCTCGAGTGCAGGGGGTCGTGGGCGTCCGCGCCACTAACCAGTACCCTCAGACGGCGCAGGGCGTTGGGAAATGATTGGCGAGGGGGAGTTTTTTTCTGGGCGAGCGCTTATTGTTGTTGCATTATGCAAACGCGATGCCTCAATTCCTAGGAGTGGAGGGTTGGGTGGACGTTCAGATATTTTGTGCACTGTCACCCTTCGTACCACGACTCCCACACATCCACTTTGGAAAGGTCGAACAATACTACTGCTGGGTGGTTTGAAAGTGGCTTTTCTGAATAAGGGCACTGAGATGTATTTGTGAAAAATACGAGCAAGGTAGGATGAACTTTACTATATCCTTAGTAATGTAAAATTCCTCCTAGACGTTTTGGAATAATAATTCAGTTGAACTAATAACATAGTTTACATTTTAAACTAGTGTTATTCGAAACTTTGTGATTGTGTTGCAATTCAGCACTTGCACAAATAGGCAATTGGACAAATAAGATGTTTTCGTATTATGCGACAATCTGACGGTATTGACATTATCGGGCGAAAGAATTGACTCTAGCTGTCAGCAACATGGCTAATTTATGGGTATCAATTCAATTGAATTTGCATCGCCAGCTCTTATACACAATGGTATTAATTTTTTTCCTATGAAATGAGAGACATCAGATGTAGCACTTGCGGCAGAACGTGTGGAGTGTAGAAATGATTTTTACTCTTGACGTCTTTGTACGCGTGTGTAATTCTTCAACGTGCTTCTTCATAATTGTGGCAGAAGAAGAATAAAGAACTGCCTTCAGATTCCGGCGCATGCGCTGTAGAAGGCCTCTCTCCTCGGTCAGCGAAACCGCGTGCTGAGCGCAGCCGCTTCTTCGCGTGTGCGCCTCTGAGTTAGCCCCCGCCACGGCCCCCGCGCCTCGCGGCCACACCAGGGCAGGGGGCCGTGATTGGGCGCGATTCGTGTGGGTGGGTGAGCGGGCGGTGTGTGCTTGTTCGTTTGGCCGCAGAATCGCCCCTCCCCAGCCCCCCGCCTCCTCGCCGCCCACGCGCCGAACTGCGAGAGACGACCGCCAGGGGCGCCACCACGCTCATTCGATTATCCCCACCACCGCACCCTCAACTGAGAGAGAGAGAAGGGACAGCAAATACGCGGCGACAGATGAGGCAAAAAGTGGACATTTGTTTTGTGGCAGGAAGAGGGAGCTGCACGTGCTTTGACAGACTCGCTGTCGGTTGAGTACTCACTGCGTTCCGAAGAGAAAAAAAATATAATTGATTTTTATTCCTAGTATTTCCATCAAATTTCATTCCGTAATATATGATTCTCATACCACAGAACTGATATTAGGCAAAGACCTGAGAATAAGGGAAAGAGAAAAAATCAGGAAAAAATTAATGAACCCGTTTACTCAGCACGTCATGACCAGTTAAAAAAACGCGTTCAAGGGAACAGACAACTTATTCTAGTCCTATTTACAAAATAGTAATTTCTATCTAGTCATGGAATAGCTTGTCTGCAGCACTAACTGAGATTTTTCTCACAACCATTAATACTTTTACTTCATATTAAATTCCAGTAATAATGTCGTATGGGATAAGATCAGTAGTCTGTAAAGGACCTCTTTATTTAGTAAGCATGCCTTAAAATAATATTGTACTATGTATTGTATTGTATGTGAGTGTGAAGTGTGAATATAGTGAGTGTGAATAATTTTTCACCGGGCTTAATGCCCAAATGAAATTAAATAAATTATCTAAGTTGATAAACTTGTCGTTAGAATTTTGTGCAGCATAAAGTTTATTTAGTTAAAAATGGTTAGAAAAGATATCTGATTTAAGTAGAGACGCAATTTCTTGCAATGATGTCACAATAAACATTTTATAGAAGGAAGACTGAAAGTGATTTATTTTCCCCATATTACGGGCATGAATTGAATTGAATTGATGCCTTATTTTACGTGGCGAGACTCGGGCCATCAGGCCCGGTCTTCCATCTCACCACGAAAATTTTGCTAGGCTCCTTTCACCAACTAGCAGAGGAAGGAGGTATTTGTTGGGCGAGAAACATGCACAAACTCTTTTAGAAGTTGATTTCAAAAACGTATAAAATGTTTTTGATTGAATCAAATATGTAAAATCCGACGTGAAAATGTAAAATGACTAATACGGCGTCAATAAGCATCTTCCCATTCCTCTGCCATTCTCTTCGCTCAGTCTTCTACACACCTCCCCCGCCCCCGACTCTCCTCCGCGGCCTCCAGCGGCGCCTGGCGGGAGAGCGATGCACTTTCATGTCTGCCAGGCGGATTCGACAGGAGGCGGGCGGCTCTTTTAGATGGAATATGGACGTCGCTGCAGCCGCAATCAATAGGCCCGGCGACGTCGTCTTCTCCTCCGGGGGGGGGGGTCGCGAGGGAGCGCTGCCCTCCTTACGGCCGTGGGGGCGGCGCAGGCAGGGCGACCGCGGACGTCAGCTGTGGGGCTTGCTCTCCTTGCGTGGAATTTGTACCCTTCTACCGTTTTGTGCTCGACTGGGCGATGGTCATTCTCTTGTGACGGCGTATCTGGGGTGCTTTCTTGCTACGTATCGTCTGACTGATACACTAATATTCTTGCTAGTCCAGTCATTGGATACATTTCCCTGGTGAAAGGTCTTAAAAACTTGCTTTGAATATGTTGAATCTATCCAGGCGAAAGTTACCTCCCCGGTCCCCGGTTTTGAACCTCCTTGCCAGGACTCCCTCTGCTAACTCCACGAGACCAAAACAACAAGGTATTTTTCTGACGTTATTCTTTTGATCTGTATATAATTCTAACTTTAAGTGCTGTAAAAATGATGCATTTTAATTTTAAAGAGGATAAAATATCATACATTTTTTGTATAAAACAGTTTTTTCCAAACCAATTAACAAGCAAACTATAGCTTTTCATAAAAGGTATTTTTTCATTTCTCCAAAATGTGTACAAAAACTGATGTATGTGATACTACAAATTAATTATTATTTCAACATAAAATAAATATAATTATTATTTCACGAAGTAGTACTTTTATCTCTTCTTCAGTAAAGACGTTGACTCTCAAATGTACACATTGTCAAAAATGATACGTGTATTTAGGTGTGTTTTCGTATAAAGTAATCTGTGAAAGGTTTTTACTAGATAATGCAGAAAAAATCCTACTCAAGGGCAATTAACAGAAAGACGAGACTGCTTTAGGAGATGCCTAGATAAAATTAATTTCAGTCTGGTCTTTGAATTCTCCCGAGCTTGAGCTCGGTGAGAGTGAGGCCGTGGATATTCCCAGTCGGAGTTTCTTGTGAGGGCCGGGGCTGATTGCCATGCAGACGGCCGTGGAGGGCAGAGGGCCCTGAGCAAACGAGGCCGCTGCGCGCTGCGAATCGCGAGGAGTCTCGGGGTCCCGCTGCGTGAACAAGTAGTGCACGAGGAGCTAATAAAAGTAGGAAGTGAAATTATTAAAATGGAAAATAGTAAGAAAAAATTATAAATAGATTGATTTTATGAAAAGTTACGGTTCAACAAATCGTATTTGTTCATTTCCCACCACTGAATTCAATTCACAAAGACTTGTTTATTAATATCAGATGAATGTGGGAACATTATCATAACAAATGGTTCCGGATCTGCGTGTGACTTTTTCTCTCTTTCCAGTCCCCTCTTCTCCTCTTACACATATTCTCTCTCTCACTCACACACACACACACACACACACTCACACTCTCTCTCTCTCTCACACACACACCACACTCTCTCTCTCACACACACACACACACAGTTACATGCACTTCACTACCAAATGTCGAGAGATCATTCGGAAGATCCGACGGTACCTTCTGTTATTGTGTGTGTCGCCGGTAGAGACACGCGGCGCCTCATGTGTTTACAAAGGGCGAATGCCCGTCCCTCGCACTCGCCCGCTTCCCGAACTTGGCGACGATTAGCGGGTAGTAATGGAAAGTTTGGGCCAGCGACGGCGACGTGCGCAGCAGAGACACAGGTGCATTTTATAAACAGAGCGAGGAACAAGGATGGAGATAATGGAAGTTTACAGACGGAACCACTAAGGGGCCTCGTACGATTACACGAGATTCGATTGCGGCGTAGTTCGCTTAAGCCAATCGCCAGACGTGTTCATTAGATTTCAGAGCGATCTAGAACTTTTTGGAACAAAATGATGGGAAGAACAGAGGTGGATGGGATTCTCTACCGGCTGCAGAGCCTTACTTCTCTTTTGGCCGTTGTAAGTCGCGAACTTCTTGGTTGTCTGTCGCAACGGACGCTTTTCGGTGGTCAGTCGTATTGGACACTTTATTTAGTGTTCCGCGCGTCGGGAAACCAGAGTGGGCAGGAAAATATTCAAATTTTGCGATTTCATTCGCATAGACGACGCCCAAAAGGAAGAAACAAATGTGTTGTTTCTTGTCTTAAAATGTCTGCTAGCGCAATTCCCTGATTGTGAACTTTTAGAAACTACGTAAAGCTGTTATCGGAACTATTTCGGTGAGTTTTGCTAAGTGTTGGGAAAATTGAGAAAGATTAAGAGGAACGTGGACTATGAACACCTGCTGCGTCGCCATAAAGTGTGTGGAGAAGGAGCCTGCCGTGAGGGCGCGGGAGTGCCATCTGCGGCCGAGCCAACCAGCCTACCCAGTCAGACGCCCCTCTCCCTGGACAAAGGCCAGAACAGCTGGCTTGGGCGACGGCATCGAGGACAACCAACGGGTGATGTCATCCGTCAGTCCATGGTTAGGTTTCAGCCCTTCAGGTAAAACGTATGAACAGACTTGTAGCAAAAAAGCACATGTAATAGTAATGGAAAATCGCGGCCGCGCATTGGCGAGAATGAAATAATTCGTTATCCTTGAATGTAACTAGGTTTTTTCTTTAAGAAATATTGTAACCAAATTATAAATTTTTTGAGGGAAAATGAGCTCCTTCAGTGAATTGCAGGTAACCAGCAGAAGTCGAGTGATAGCCGGTGCATTCAACGTTCAACTAGAGACGTGAGCGTGACACAAGACCTAAAGGTTTGTAGGTTTGGACTACGTAACGTTTTAGAGGAAGCAAGTTACTGCGTACACGAAGATGATTTCTCCTCTTTTTTCTTACCAGAGACCAGCAACACGTTTTTCTGTCGCAAAATCGCCGATTTGGGTCACAAGATTATAATTCTTTCTCTTTACTACGAACGTAGTCGTGCGAAAAGGTGAAAGGAATCTACAACATGAAGAGATGAGCTGGGAATACATGACCTTGGTTGTACGAATCTTGTAGAGTAACGACGTCTATCAACACTGCTCGAGTCCATATTATAACCTAAGCGTAGAAAGAATTGATGTTCCAAATTACTCATTCATCACCATCTGATGAACAAAGTCTCCCATTGGAGCATTTGCGGGGCGTATGTTTATTGCACGACCTGTAACGCGGCCACATCTATGTCGCGCAGAGTAATGATAAATACATTGCGCGCGCGCGATATCTTCTGTTGATGAAGGAGAGGGGGCGAGTGATTCAGAGCGTAAGGCATTCCAGGGAGGGGAAGGGAAGGGAGGGGTGGTGAGTCACGGTGTTCCCCAGGGAGGCGGTCTTAGGCGCGATATTCTGCTGTGCTCGAGCCAGCAGCTCCGAGTCCCTTTACTCCTCCTGCCTCATATTAATGGGAGCTCAACAGCGTTTCGCGCTCGTACGTGCTCCCTCATCTGACGGTAATAATTGAGAAATACGACTTTGGGGAAATATTGATGCACTGAAGCATATAGTAGCCTTTTATTCGTGGAAGAACAGTAAAACGTGAACTCATCTGTTGTAGCAAAAAAGTTAATGCTTGTACTTTCGGAATTAGAATATTCTTACATGTTGCGTCGTGTAATTTCGAGATGCACCCAGTTAAAATAGGAATATTTTATGTCTTTGCTGGTAGATTTATTCGTTTCAAGTATTTTCTAAATTAAAATATTCAATAATATAAAAGAGGATGGTGGCAAACAATACTTAAGAATTTTTTTCGCGGGAACTTTCAACATGTTGCCAAATGATGAAAAATGAGATTCCCGAAGATTAATCGCGAGCGGATAACATTAAGACCTGCCACATCGGATAAGTTTTGTAAAAAATGCACTTTTTCTTAACAATCAAATGTTTTAATCAGTTACAATAAATAAGCTCGGTTTGTTCTTGAAATGTGTGTTTTTTAAGTTTTCTGTAGTATGAGTTTCTTCAATTTTCTCACAACTAGTAAATGCAATATGTGTGTTTTGAGATTGGAAGATATAAGTGATTTTCGATGAGTGAAGGTAGTGTTGAGTTTTCCACAGAAAGATCGTCTTGAATTTTATTACTAGTAAATGTAATCTCAAAACGAGATAATATAAAACGCGTGAAATTGGATTACTTTTGCAAACGAATTCCATGCACATGATTATATTTAATAAATTATTATTACTAAATATATATAATTAGTTGTAATAGGAGCAACGCTTTTGCAATGTCTTTCCTGCCTTCGTTCGCATGATACGCATTTTAAGATGTTTGTAATGATAAAGTATTGCTTAGTTTTGGGATTAAAAGCAAGTGCTACTGTCATTGGCGGTTGAATTATGTGCAGGGAAACCCGCGATTTGAATATTCTTAGGAGGGAGCACTCGGACATTTGATCTGCGAAATAATCAGGGAACATTGGATTGATAGAGGTCTAGAGCGAGGGAATTAATGAAAAAACAAATTTAGAGAGCACCGTTAAACCTACTCTATTTTAATTTCGTGAATTTAATTTTAATGCTGTACATTATGTATTGACAAACATTAATACAGTAAATTAAAACATGTATTTATAAGAAAATAACCAAGGCCAGGAAAATTATTTTTTAAAGAAGTCATTTTCTTGAGCATATTCCTCTCTACTCAGTGAGTGTTCTTGAACCAGTGTGATTGATTTTTAAGTATCATATCGTAAACTTGGCCATTAGATGGTGACTTATGAAATGAATTCATGATACATTTAGATATATAGTTGTTTTACTTTCAACGCCACCATCACCAGATAATAAGCTTCAATTTCGACACAAATCCGGGTCGCTAATACTGTCCAAGGACTCAATTGCATTCCGAACTTCAAATTTATCATGATTAAAATAACTGCATTTATATTTACAAAACCTATAGTTTCAGTTAACATTATTAATTTATATTTATATGATTTAATTTTAATTGCAATATATTTTCATACCGATTTAATGTGATGTGGTAGATGTAAGTTTTAATTGGTGGGTATGGATTACGACAACATGGTAGCGGATCTGGCTGAATGAAGGCTTCCTTTGTGTGTTTTTGGTGATAAGAAGCATATGCAAAAGCAAATAAGATGAAAATTCAAACTCCGTGAGCGTCTCGCGCGCGTTCTGGCGGTGCCCTCTCGAAGTCGCCTGCAGCGGAAGTCTCAATCCAAACAAATGCCGCCCGTTTGTTGGACGATTGCGCGCGCAGCGAAAAGCGATAGGGCTGTCTCGGAAGATCCCCGACAGATAGCGCCCCGCGCGGGGGACTCCCGAGGCTCGAAGACCCTTCCCCTCCTCTCCCCCTCCCCACCCCTCCAGCGCCCCCTGGGGCTGATGGCGTATGTGGGAGGGGGCCGTGCTCTCCAAGGCCCCCAGTGTGTGCGGCAGCGGCTGATTGTTATCGAGACGGGCTTTGTGTCCGGTCACGGCCCTGGGTATCGCCTGACCCTCGCCTCATGACGTCCAATGCGGGAGCTCCATGATCTCGGGCTCTGAACCGAACAGAAATACACTCTCACCCAAAATAGTGTTTAGATGACAAGTGAATGCTAGTTTTTAAACCAAAGAACTATGAAGAAAAGACCAGGAAACTCGTAATAGATCACATATGAAATGTAGATATTATGAACTTTACCATGTTCTTATAAAACCATGAAAAGTTGTTTTTAGAATGTGTTGTCTGAAAGGAAATTTTTAATAAGTTTCTGCAGATTTTTATAAGATTTGTCACGTTATTTTCAATATATGTTAAATTATGTGATAATATTGAAAACTTAATAGTTATATGTAAGTAATTAGCCGCACGTAATTAAATGTTCCAATGTATTTCCTACATTGTCATTTGTTTTTTAATACAGAAGTGTAAAGCAGATTGACCTAAGATTTCATTTATTAGCTAGAGAGAATGAAAATGTCAGAAGGTACATGAATATCTAGATTATTGTTATAAAATAAAAACAGTAAAATATATCATTACATGTTGCTAATCGGTTAGTTCTCTTGGTCAAAGGTTCTACGTATAGTACTAACGTTTATGATAAGACACCTTGTTGAAAAGGTTTGCCAGGAATATAACATTCCATGGATTTAAATCAAATAAAAATAATAAAAATTGAATTGAAATCTCCCACGTGGACATTTTCCCGGAGGATTTCACAGGGTGGTTCATAGGGAACTATCCAGGAAGCAAGCGTTCATCCTCGGCGCCTCGCGATTCAAATCCTAGTGACCTTTGAAGGATTTGTGGAAATTCAAGTTCCTGGTAGATTTTCTCACTGACCCATAGGAACAACGTTTACCATATATACTGCAATCACTATAAAGATATTATTATTTTGGCAAGTTGCAAAAAATCAAAGACCTCGATTGAGTCAAGTCGTATGTCTTACCGTGCACTTCATTTACCGTAGCGTGCACGAGACGGCAGCCTCTCGTTTCGTCTGGCGTCCGCGGGGGGGAGGGGCGCTGCAGTCGGCGTGCGTCGCCGGAAGTCCGTTGGCGGAGTCGGTCGCTTCCCCCAAACGACGCTCCATTCTGCCTCCATTTCCTGTCCCGAGGGAGCGCAGTCCAATCCTGGCTCCTCTATCGCCGCATCTGGACCGCCCCCGAGGCGTCGCAGCGGCTGCGGAGCAGAGCCCCTGGCCCCCCTCCACTCCCCCCCCCCGTCCCTGCAACTGGAGGCGGCGCGGATTGACGCAGCGAAGAACTTGGCGAACTCGTTCCTCCATTGGAGGGCCCTGGGTGGCGATCGGAAACACAGCACGTCAACGCACGGGAATCTGATCTCCGCGCACTTTCCCATTTGGCCCTTCTTCGTCAGAGTTGTTGGTGGGCGCTGGTTCCTCAGTCTAGGGTAGTTTATTCCTCAAAATCTAGTGATAGGAACATTAATTAAGAGAAGTTAAATATATTGAAAACATTTGTTATCCCATTCATCAGTTACAAACTTAGGTGAACTGTAACACTACATTATTTATTCTTCATAATAAAAATACTGTAATATAGATTTTTTGAACGAAATAGTTTCTACAGTTGTTACTTGTATAATACTAATTTTTTAAAGTTGATTCTGAGTTCTCGTAAAAAGTCTTTCCTTGAAAAACATATTGTTTTAATTATTCCTTTAATTCGATTATCTGAAAATTTGTTTCTGGCATTGACTAATAAACTGTGACAAGTGATCGAACCGGGTACTGCATGTGCAAGCACTCGCCTCTGTTATTCTACCAAGCAATGTTTCAAAACCCCTGTTGTCTTGTTCTTTTATTCCTGTAAAAAACATAATACAATTTTCATAACGTAATTTTATTAATAAAAATAATATTTTTATATCTTTGATTTTTATAACAATTGCTGTTACTGTTTTCATTATTTTGTTTCTACTTCCGCACGTTTCAATTTTTCTCATTTGCTTACCTCAAGCAATGTTTCCTCCTTTAGAAAACTTTTCGCAATGAGGCAACACAGAGTGAGAGAAAACGAATAGAGAAAGATCTAAAAGTCCCTGGAAAACAGGATTTAGAAGGTTGGAAGCTCTTCTTGTGAGTTCCATTTACAGGTTACGAATAGGCAAAACTATTGGTTGCTCGTTCTCATCAAGCTGTGGGACATTTTCACTATTTTGATTCGTGTTAACATGGTTGAAGAGAGGTCCTGAAGATGGAATTTAGTTTGTTCTTCCCTCGATGCCACCAGAACATCCATCTACGACCATCTTCGTATATATGATTCTTTCTGAGTCAACTGATTTGTTTGATTAGTTTTTCCAGTCGTCTATCCCCAGATATCGGAAGTAATCTAACTTGCAGCGGAATATTGTTGCGTGTAATGTATTCGAAAAACTTGTTTTGTGAGCGGGAGCAAAACATTGATCCAGTGGCTATCGGAGGCAAGTGTTGGCGCGAGGAATGAACTGGGAGTTTTCCGCGGGGGACTCGTGCGGTCGCTGTTGAAATACGCTGCAGCGCCATCGCAAATGATGATGGGTGGCGGGCGGCGGCCACCACTCAGCTCCTCGTCCCTCGCTCTGACACAGCACCATTCCGCCCTGCCTCGTACCACCCCGCTCCACTGCACCCAGTCAAATCCACCACCCGCCCTCGCCCCCAATCAAATCCCCGCTCCGCCGCGCCCCGCTCCGCTTCGCCCAGGCCTGCCCTGTCCCACCCTCTGTGCTTTTTACCGCTCCGGGTGCGCATCCGTCAATTGATTTATTGTCGCCCCCCCCGCCCTCCGCCCTCCGCGCCCAACGCCAGCGTGGGATTCCTGCGTTGCCTCCGGAGGATTAAACAGCCGGTGGGTTATATACCGACGAGCACGGTGACAAAAATGTCTTGCACAGCTCTCACGCCCCTTTGCGCGAAATAGTCGTGCGCACACTACCCACCTGGTCGCGGAGGATTAGTGTGCGCGTGACAGTTCGACCAGTGAACATGAAAAATTTAATTTTGAAAGTGCAGAACATTTTCCGATTCTCTACTGAATCTCATCTGTAAAAGAATGCAACTAGAGACTTCCTCAATCAAGGATAAGCTGCACTTTACTGAAAATCGCAATGTCCTCCACAGCAATTACTTCACGAGAGACAAACCCTAAACGTGTTATATGAGACCTCGTGACGAATCACAAATTTCGCTTCGTTTGTTCGGTTATTGTACTGAGATCATGATTGATGTGGACACCTCGCATGATTACTGGCAAGACTAATTATCTTCGCGTTGGAGGAGCAAAACCTATGTCGTGACCGTTATTTTATGAGATATTCATATCTTTCTGAGAACATCACAGTAGTCACACGTGACAGTATCAAGAAGTAATTCTCAAGCCGGGAAGTAGAAATATCTGCAGGGATCTCTATTTCCTAAACTCATATGAATAATGAAGTTTCGAGCAGAGTTGCTTCTAGATATTATGCTGGTAAGAAGTAACATCATTCTGTTCTTCATAATGAAATTTTGAAATATCACCGTGAACTATATTTTTCAAAATATGATTATTTTTTGCGTAATTTTCTGTGAACTGAAGGCAGTTTCAAAAACAAGATTCTCTCAAAAACGGCTTCAAATTCTTTCTTAATTTTTTAAGATCTCGGATGGAGTAAACTTATGGAAATGGCCGCCTACAGCGAAAACAGATGACATGGTCACTTTTGTTCGAATTGGGCGCAAATGTGAGTGGATCTCCCTGTCATTTGCTGTGTAACGGAACTTAAAACCCTAAAAGTTCTTTCTCGGTTCCAATCACTTCTCTTAGAACATCCCCAAAACTTTAGTTCTGGTTGCTGTATCCATTGTCTTTCGCGCTCCCCAAATATCACTTAGGTCTCATCTGTACATTGTGCCTTTACATATTTACCCTTCGTATCCGTTGGCCCTATTCAAGGATTACCCGTACCGGCTTCTTTCTCTCCTTTCCTCCAAGTCTTGGGTCCTTTCGCCCTGCCCTTTTGGGCTGGGGGGGGCGCAGGATAAATAATGTTCTTCGCGTATTAGCCGCCCGCGCACTGGCTGTGAAGTGAAATATCGCCTCTCTCTGCGCAAAGGGTTTGGATGAATGATGCTCCGTTCTAATCTCTCGAATTGTTTGGACTTCAAGACAGCGTTGCCAACCCTTCCGCCCGCCCCATCCTCTCTGAAGGCCCCGTCTCCTCAGTCGAGGGATTTGGAAGCGAAGGCGCTTCCACACATCGACAAGAATAATAAAATTGTAGATGCGAATGAGACATCCGCAACTCCCTTCGTTCCCATTCCTTTTGTCTCCTTGCGTTGCCTTGCCGCTTCTTTGCTTTGCCTTTCTGACATTTGTCTCTTATTGTATTTCCTTGTCTTTTTACTTCCTACTTTCACTTTTTTCTCTATCTCTTTTATTTGTCTTCATTTCCGTCCGTTTTAGAAGCAGAGATCTAAGATGAACTAAATTTTTGTCAGATTGTGAAATTTTGTAAATTTTTTCCATGATCTTGGGTCTAAATATTTCATCGGATAAAATATTCAGATGTAATTTGTAGGATGTTAAGTATATAAGTAATAAGTTAGTAGTTACTTGGCTGCCCGGAAGACGCCGTGCCCTGGGCGCAGGGGCTGACGATTCTGCATTTTGGTCTGAGGAAAGTCGCAAACTGGCACTCGAAACGTTCGCGTCTTGCCTACGGTGAGGTGCCTCCTGGCAGCCACGTCGTTACGGAAAAACTCAATTTCTGGGCTCAGGTAACCTAACTAGTGGTGCTATGAAGGCAGATTCTTCCTTAAATTAATTTTAACTGCAATGCAATATTATACTGCTACATGAACCTGCAAAAGTGGTTGCGTCCAGCAAAAATGTTTCCTCCGCGCCTAGATACGAACTCAGGCATTTAGATTCAACACGCGAAGCATCTCACGGTTACATCAGCCCTCGCAAAGCTAAACTCTGCTTTCCCGGTGCTTAAATTCAAGTAGGTCGTCACGTTTTTCTAATTTGTGCAATTTTCGAAAATTCAGAGTTCAACAAAAATGAGACCTGCGTCAATTTCCAAGCGTCCTTTTTGGTATCAGAAGGAAAACATTTGCCTTTTCGAGAAAAAAAATAAATTACATTAACTTCAAGGAGAAATTACGCGAAAACCACTCGTTTTCAAAGAAAAGTACACTAGTGGAAACAAAGTTTCGTGTCAAAAATGCGTTGACCCGAAGGGTTGATGGCGCTGGAGATCTCTGCTTGCAGACTGCGCTATCAAACGTGTATTTTCGAAACATTCTCTAGATCGAACTATGAGGATTAAATTTATTTTATTGGAGAGCGTATAAACTACTTTAACGTCCGTTGACAGCTAAATAGAAGATGTACAGAGGAAAAAGACTTTCTTGATTCCTGCCAGTGAAACTGAATTGACCTTAATTTTTGTGAAAGTATTGTTGCTTTCAAGTTTCGTGTGTAGTTATAAGAGGAGAGCTAGACAAGTGAAGGGGAGGCGCAGTGTCGAAGGGATGTTCGAGAACTCGTGAAGTAGCGGGTTTGATATCCAGACTACGTAGATATTTTATGAATTCTACAGTATCTTAAAATTCACTGAATTACAACATTCTACATTTTTCTTGACAATTATATGTATAAAGTGGTCAATATTCGGTCTCGCAAAGAAGGCGAATATTTCCATTCTGAAGTAATTTGAAAATTGATCTCTTGTATTTGTAATTAAAAGTATGCATTAGGTAATGTGCAGATATCACAAATATATTTTAACCCTGCACCGCTCGAACTTTTTTTAAAACGATTCAACTAGCGCAGCTGTTTTTTAATTCTTTACATGTAGGTATTGTAAACAAACCTAATGTGAGCGGGGGAGGGCGCCAGGTTCAGCTCCTGAAATGTGACTGGATGGAAGTGTTGGGAGGTCATGAATTAGCACAGAGTCATTTGTAACAAATAACAGTTTATTCCTGGCACCAAGAGCTGCCAGGGAAGTTACATGTCGCAAAGGGCGACGCAAGTTTTTTACTAAATGTACTCTGTGAGCTGGTTATCTTAATTACTAGTTGTTAATTCCCTTAAGGCTAACATATTAGGCTTACTCTTTGATGAAACGTGCTATTCATCATTTAAGGTCTGCAGGGCCTGAGCGCGGCCACTTGCAATTTCTCGCCGTTACGATTGTTCTGCGAGACGGCTTCGTCTCGTAGTTTTTCACCAGTGGCTGCGTTGTCTCCGCGGGCGGGCCGGGCGGCAGCCTCGAAGCAGGGGCGGCGGCAGTCCCGGGTCGCTGACCTTCTGCGGCGCGTCCCCTCTCGGCAGGCAGCGGCAATCCCAGGTCGCCGGCTCGAGCAGGCTCAGTGGGGCGAGTGGCCACGGGCGTTGACGTAACGCGGTGGGCTGTCAATGGGCCCGACGCGGGAGGCGGCAAAGGCTGGCGGGCCGATGCGGAAACGGCGCGGGATCCAGTAGTCTCCCGCCCGAGTTTCCTCCGCGACAAGTCCACTAGTCGCGTCCTAACTAATTCGACTCTGGGAAAGTCTTTCCCAAACTCGCGTCCCGATCGTAAGTAACTGAGTAATCAAGCAAATTTAGCAACCAAGAAGTATCTTGGAATTCTCTCGAAGTATCTTAGAAGTATCTCGAAGTAACAAAAAATTAGCTCTCAAAAAATATTATATCTGGGAGTGTTCCTCCCCCCGTCGCGCTCCGATCACAAGATAAGTTTTCTCTCTGCATCTCGTTTTTAAAAGAACTCCCTTTCCCCTTCCCAAAATGTTTCTAGCTCTGAATTTCTCCCTTCCCTCATGGCGAAGCTTCCCATTGGCTGAGGGTGGCTGCGTCGCAGAATTCTGATTAACCAATCATGTGGCAATTTTCCCGTATTTTTCCGTAGATTGTTCTCTGTCTGACACCGGCTTCTCTCTCTCGCTCGCTTCCCTTTGTCAACGGTTCCAGAAACTTTTGGCAGCTGTCTGGACACGTGTTCGAGCAGGAGCGCATTTTCACGGGCCCTCGACGGTCGGCATGGGCTAATCGACAGCCTACTGTATTTAGTTTGTAAACAGCCCCTGCGGGAATTCGGGTGCCTAGCCCAGGTGCGTGCCAAAACGGGTGCGGGTGCGGGCATTGTTTGGAAGGGGATCGGTTGATGGCCGAGAAAGGTTTCGTTCACGACGTGTTGTAAATGCGTCGTCGTCTTAATTGACACCCGGCCAACCCCTCCGGGGGGCTTCGCCTTCCTTCCCAGGGTGGTGCCAAAAGAGGGGGCGCGAGGGCGTGCATTGTCCGACCGGGCTCCGGCCTTCCATTTTATGAGGGCAATAAACGAGTCGCCTCTGAAAAAAGGGCCTGAATGCGGCGCGTCTCCGCTCAGCTGCGTAGCGAAAGGGCCTCCGCGGCACGGGCAGTGTCCCTCGACCCACTTCTGCCGCGGCGGGAGCTGTCATTAGATGTAGAAATTATTTTGTTATTGGCGATGCCACAATACAATTATATTTAATTAATTGGTGACGCCACAGTATATATAGAGTAATAATTTTCTAGCGCTCATTCAATGCATTATTTGTGTTTTTTGAGGAATTATTTTCATTTTTTGATGACTGAAAACGTACGTTTTGAGATCTTAGTGTAGGAAAGGAGAAACGTTCTCTGGCGGGACGATGCGATGCTCTCACCGCCCATTCTCCAACCCACTGCAGCGCCCCGCGGCGATTTGCACCTACGCCAACACCGTACATTCTCCTTTCCGTAGTGCGTTCCATGTACTATAGAGCTACAGCACAATCTTCTTTAACTCGCATTTTTCTCTAACTAGAATTTCTCCTAAATCAAATTTTCCTCTTACTAGAAGCTTCTCTAATTAGATTTCTCTCTAACTCGAATTAACCTCAAACTTTTTTTTCCAGAAAACTAGAAGTCTGCTCGATCTCGAACGTTGCTCGATCTCGAACGTTGCTCTGAATCGGATTTTTCTCTGAATCGGATTTTTCTTTCGAACTTGTTCTATTTAATATTGAATACCCTTCAATGCTTCGTGGTCGATTCCTTTTATATTGTCCTTCTATCTTCCAACGTGGAGCAGCCGAGTACTCGGAACTTAGCGCCCTCAGTCACACCCTCCGCCGACCGCAACGCGCGGCTTTTAACGTCCGCAGGCAGGGAGCTTATTTTAATAAACACCCCCTCCCCTCGTCTGCGAAGGCAGCGCCCCTGGCGGTGGGCGATGGCGCTAATGGGCGGGCTGACTGATCGCAGCACAGCACGTCATCGCTAACACCTTGCGTCAACAGCCTCCGTCGGCGTGATGGATGGCGCCCATAAGTTGGCAGCCCTGCGAGGTGCACGGAGCCGCAGCGACGCGCTCGCCTGTTTGAGCGCCTTAAACGTGTCGCCGCTGCGCCCACAGCTTTGCCGCCAGGGCGCGCGCGCGTGGCCGGCGGACAGGCGGAGGTTGGATGCGAGTTTGAGTGCAGCAGCGTCCACAGGACATTGCGTTCCGCCGAAAATTCGGGCGCGGACGGCTGACTAATTGGTCACGCTGCATTCGACAGCACCGAGAGTTTCTGTTTAAATCATAGGAGACAGGGAAAGGAAGCGGAAAGATTCAAGTGCCTTATTGAGTGCTCTATTTCATGTTTGTTACAAAATGAGAGACGTTAAGAAAAGAAACATCACGTTTCTATTAAATGAGGTGTTAGATTCATGTTTAATATAAACTGTTAGCAATCCATTTGACTCTTCAAATTATTTAAAAACTATGAAAACGCCCAAAAGTTTGCAGTTGAGATTACGTGTGTGGGTGGGTTCACTAACTGCTCCCCCAGGACGTCTGGCCCTTCGCGCTGCCGCAGCTTCGCGCTTCACCATTTGGTCTCGTCTCCGCCAGAGCGCACGGGCGTCGGCTGTCGCACGAGAGCGCGCGAGACAAATGCCTGTCGCGTAAGCAAACAGCGCCTCGAGTTTCGCAGCTGTCTCCGTGGCACCAGGCGTCTAATTGGAGCGCAGGACTCAGGTTTCCCGCTGTCACTCCTCTGATGCTTTTGCGAAAAGCAAAGACATAATTTGTACTTATCTCGATCGCTATCCATTTTGGAAAAGTCTTAATGTTCTATCAAATCTAACTAATTATATATTTCAGGAATGTGTGATTCTTTTATCCATAATGAGGAGTCACAAAATGTGCATTGGCGCTGTGCCATCTTTCAAACGCGTTGGTGTAATTTCCTTAGATGAAAGGCGAGCAATACAATCAGTAGTTCGTCTCCCTATCTCAATGACGTAGAGAATTAATTCTAGCTTAGTGATAACAAAGTTCTGTGTATTCATAGATAAAATAATTTCATCGTTCGGGCCACCAAACCATACTACAATTAATGTATATTAAAAAAAATATTATGTCATTAAAAACGATTCTGCCGACGATTATATATGAAAGAAAGAATTATAGTATTAAATATGTGTGTCGAGTCCTGAAATGTTCTAAAAGGGTTTTCATGCCGTATGAAATAATGGAAAAATTCAGAAAATGTCAGGTCCGCATTATACATATATCTAAAGGGAAAATACTACAAATAATTCAATTCAAGAAAAAGTTAAAAAAAGTTCTGCATCAAGACTTGAAAACAGGCAAAAAGTAAAATGCACACAAAAAAAATAAATTGCAAAATAATGGAAGGAATACTGTATGTATTTTAAGGGTCTCACGGTATATTTGTACTCCATTAGGCTCACAAGAGACGAAACATTTCAATATATTTCGATATTAATTCCTATTATGCTAAAAGGTTTTGGATTTATTCAGTGTGACTACGATAAATTTCAGTGCTAGAAACATGATCTCGAGAATCGCATAAGAGAACTTCATTAGAAAAAATCTTGAACTCTCTGGGCTCTGACGTGCCCGGAATCGCTCGAACAATCAATTGGAAGAGTGTGTAAGGAAGGGGTGAGGTTAAGACAAGGATGAGGAAGTGAAGATCGCGTGAGGAACGTGACCTGTTTGTGCGGGTACTGCTCCGGCATTCGCGCGCTCTTTATCGGAGAAACTACGGAAACTATTAATCAGAGTAGCGGACGCTAGAATTCTCCTATGGGACCTCGGTATCTGGCTCGTGCGTACAATCCGCCCGTAGAGGCTCCGACGATATCGCTCGCGGTGAGGGTGGGGGTGTGGTGCCTTGGCGGCAGCGTTTCCCTCTGAGGAGGAAGTGCGGGGCGGGCTTTCAGAGGCGGTGCCGGGGTGATTGATGGCAGTCGATCAGTTAGCGCCTACCCCCTCCTCTTCCCCAGGCAGGAGCAGGGAAGCCATCGCCCTCCAGATCGGGTTGCTCTGCTTAAGAAGGCTCGCCCCGCAGGTGGTTCATCGGGGAATTTGAGACGGCGAGGGCGAAAGGAAGTATCGACCCAACGCCGGTGAATGCACAGCCGGCAGCGTTCTCCAGCCAACCAACATCTGTTTCCTCTACAGACACGGTTTACTGCAAGCGTTTCTCTCCACAAGTATCCACTTTACGGGCAAATTCATTTGAATGCAGGTAATATAATTTTTCTCGAATGTTTCGTCTTCCCTGTGGCCCACCTACATACTCGTAGCCAGGTCGAAATCAGTCGCTGACTGGAGAAGAATTCTCCCGGGCGGCTGCTCTGTTGGGAAGTTTCCCATGGTTTCTGCGATTAATTCCAGGCGAATGCCGGAGCAGCACATGAACGGGCCACGATCTTCCTTGCCACTTCCGCGTTCTGCCCTTACTCACTGTCCACTTCCTCTCTCCGTCTGACCTGCGCGGCCCCGGCCGCTCGCTCTCCGCCCGCGCCATCCCTCGCATGCGTCTATCAGCGCCCCCATCGCCACCACCCACCCCCGCCACCACCACCACCCACCCCCGCCACCGTCTAGCCACCTACACCGCCTCCGCCTAGACACCGCCCCCGCCTCCACCTCCACCACCACCAGCGCCTAGCCACAGCCACCGCCACCGTCTAGCCACCTACACCGCCCCCGCCTCCACCTCCACCACCACCAGCGCCTAGCCACAGCCACCGCCCCCGCCACCGTCTAGCCACCTACACCGCCCCCCCTCCACCTCCACCACCACCAGCGCCTAGCCACAGCCACCGCCACCGCCACCGTCTAGCCACCTACACCGCCCCCGCCTCCACCACCACCACCAGCGCCTAGCCACAGCCACCGCCCCCGTCTCCGCCACCGCCTAGCCTCCGCTTGTGGTTCGTATCCGTCTGACCTGCGCGGCCTGCGCTCGCTCGCCGCCCGCGTCAGAATATCTCGCCTGACGCTATCAGCGCCCCCGCCACCGTCCCCGCCCCCGCCACGCCTCGAAGCGGCGGCGGGGAGATGGATGGGTGGCGCTGGCAGCAGAACAAAAGCGCCGCGGGGCTTCTGTTGCGCCTGGCGCCCTCTATGCAGTCTCCGCCAGCGCCGCGCGCGCAGTTTGTTTCGCCGCTGCGAACAAGTGGCTGTCTATTTAACAATCGGCGGCGCAAAAAGTCGTGTTTGCGCCGAGTCTGTCTGCTGGGGGCAGCAAGAGCGCCATTGAGCGATGGGTTTATTTATGGAAAACAGACAGGCTTTTTATGTAATCTTTTTAACCTCATTTTAATTCGTATGAATTGCAGTTTTCAATCTCTAAAAGGTCACTTTGATCATGAATTTACGATGTCATAATTTATGATTTCAATTAATAGATGGAGTGACAACCATAGTTTTCAATGTGCTCTCTGTACGAAATATTAAAATTTAAATTTGTTTTTGTTGAGATTTTCTGCACAAGAGCCTCATGGATAAAACGTGAAAGTTTCAAAATTTTTAAATAACCGCTCCGAATGTATTAGCTACGAAACTTTAGACTAGTTGTATAAGAAGCGTTTTTTGAAGTAACAGTGTGGGAAAAACACTCTCTCATGTTTTAAAGATACTTCGCTTTTAATAATTATTTCGAATGTATTCCTAAATATTTTTCATCGATTTCAAATACAGTTTTAAGCTTCAAAGCTGCATTTTTATAAATTTTTTATTGTTGGTTGAATTGCTCTATATAAATTTATATGACAATTAGCTTTAGGTATCATTTCCCAAAATTGTATCTAAAAAGGAAAGGCTTACCTCAAGAGAACCTCTTGACAAATGCCCTAGGTTCAGCGAGAAGACGAAAAATATCTCTGGATGAGTCTATTCGAGTGGCAGTGATGTCTTTTGAGATGTTGCTTATCTGCGCAAATCCCGGACGTCTCCCATTTTGGAGAGAAATAGTATCTCGGTAGAAAGCCCGGTCATGCCTGAGGAAGAAGCCTTGACAAACACGCTAATTAATTGCCGCGTTTGCTGACTCATTGTCAGCGAGGACGGAAGCGACTGTGCGCTGAATTGCATTTGCCAATCCCGTTTGGGGCCGGCTTTCAACCTGCTCTGAAACTGTAGGCACTGTGAACTCAGTGTGCTGTAATGCGCCTTCATCGCCTGTAGAAGTGTTTTGTAGGTCTCCAATTAATAGTAATTTACAGTGCAAGGCAAGAAGTATGTTTACGTGGCTGCACCGGGAGTTATCCGTCGAGGCCGAAAGGCCGAGGTGAGCCAAAGGGGACTGAAAGGCAGTTGGGCCGTGTGAGAGAAGATATTTTTCCGAATTCCGTATTCCTAGCTTCACAGTTGGAAAGTGAAGATTATTGATTGGGGAGGGTTATTTCGCTGTGTGAATGAATCAACATGAATTGTTATGGCTGCTGCTTCACGTACTAATAAGGTTCCAAGAGTAAACATACTTGTAATTTTTAATGAATTCGTACAAAAAAGATTGTTCGCAACTCGTATGAAAGTGGCTTTTGGCATACTTATTTCGAAATGCCGGATTCGTCCCCTATCATCTTTCGCCCTTCAACTTCTTATTATTTCGCCAAATACTTACTTTCTGTACTAGCTACAACGTAATTAACTGTTTGGATGTTTTATGACAATTTTCCGGTGTCGTTTTGGAAATTTTATTGACATTCTCCAAAACAGACACGTTTTTGGCGGTCGTTAACAATAGCATCGCGGACGCAAGTTTCCAAAAGATTGCTTTGGCAACATAACCAACATAGCAGTGCCGAAAAGACTGCGAAGAGGTTTCGTGGCTGGAGAGGAGAGCCGCCGCCGGGCGCGACTCACGACAGGCTCGCTTCGAACATTGCTATAGAGCCATTTCTAATATAAAGTGTATGAATTGCGTCCTCTCCTGTGAACACGTAATCCTGTTGCCGACGTAGTAGCAGCGTCAGCTGTTGGTTCCACAGAGCACAACCGCCGCGGAGTCTCTCTCGGCGTCTCGGAAGGGGAGCCGAGCAGCGGCAAAGGGGGGCGAGCGACGCGGATATTGTTCAAATAGAAGCCTGGAAAATATTTCCGATATCCCCTTTTTTACGAGCAGAATACGAAACAAAAAGAGCCTTCTTTCGACTGGATGTGCATTCAAGACTACACACAATTGCTACATGCATTTACTTTTACTTTTTCTTTCAGAAGGAAACTACATGAAACGCATTGCATAGAAGGCCCCTTAACACGAATTAAACCGTGTTGTCAGCTTCTCTCCTAATAGTTTAATGCAAATAATGTAGCTGTTTTTCATTCGTTTTAATGCCACCCATGAATGATTGAATTAACTGAATGTGTAACGGGTCATGGAGTCTCTGCTATTTCCGTTTCGATTAAAAGCGCGCTCTAGAGGGGTTTTACGAGACTCGAGCCTCCCTTCGTAAGCGAAGAGATTCAGTTATGTGCTCGTAACTAACCTGAGTTGAGGCCAGTGTTGATGACCGGTCTGTTGTGTCTAATCCAAATATTAGAAAGAACATTAATAACACGCTGTCCAGGTCCGCCAAGAAAAGTTACTCCTCGCTTCCTCGTTATGTGCCCAGCGACCTTCGCGTCACTCACGCCACATCTCCGCGAAAGCGTTGATCTTGGCCCCTTGGTGCCATTTCAGAAGCTCAGCATTACGGTACAACGCTTAATTAGAAGGTTTATTGAAACGTTATACCTAACCACGTTGTTATTTTAATGAGATTTGCAAACGGGTGCTTTATCGTGCTGGTGGTAATTTGTTCAAAATGAATGAACGTTCCTTCTATTTTTTGCTTTGCAGCTGCGGAGTGGAGAGACAGTGATGTAATGCTGCGCGAAGTGTGGGCAGACAACTCAACCGGGCGGGGGAACGAATCGGTGAAAAGTCCAGTTGCGACATTTAGACAGAAAATTCTCTAAAACGCAGTGACGTTAGAATCCGTATTTGGTGGGTTCTTGATACCGAAAAATCAATTGACGGGAAAATGTCCGTCCGTCCGTCCGTCCGTCTGCCTGCCTGTCTGCCTGCCGGTCCGTCCGTCTGTAAACAACAGAAGCCGCTGAACCATTCAGCCAGAATTCTTCGATTTGGCCAATATCGCGTCACGTTGATTTTGAAACCGATATTTTAATTTTAGGGTAATTACATGAAGACGCTGGGACATTTTTCAAATACCCCCGAATAAAAATGGTTCCATCATTTTGTAATAAATTTTGTTGCTGGATGGTATGGAAAAGGTTTAAGAGAATGGTGCTGGTCTAATGTTCGTTAAAAACCCTGATTATTCGAAATTGCAAAAGTTCAATGTTTTTTAGGAGTCTTCCTACACTTCAAATATAAAAGATATAAATTTTCTCTCGTAGTGAAATATGTTCCTTAAAGACAGATTTTGAAATAGGGTCGATATGTTTTTCGAAATTTAGGTACTTTTTGCCCAATTTAGCGTGATAATGCGGACGGCACAGTACGTGCTGTTTGGGCGCATCTGGTGCTCTCGGACAGAGCAGACATAGCACCTTATAGGAATTGCGCGGGGCCGATTTGCGTTGAACTGTAAAATTTTCGGAAATTGTACATTGTTTTCGACATCTTCCTGCAACGAAAATATTGATGGTAGAGATTTTTTCCTTAAAAGAAATCTGTTCTTCAAAATTAGATATTTTAAATGCGGTCAAGCACAAGTTTTTCAAAATATAATTTATTTTCAAGTAATACGACTTGAAATAAAGACAGTTTTGAAAACAAGTTTGTCGTATAGACTGTTCCATACTTTTTTCTTTATTTTTACTAAGATAGTGCCAAGTTTGCTTATAAAAGTGTCGTACGTCAGATTTTCTATTAAAAAACCCGAATATTCTTAAGTTAAAAATAATTCGACTAAGTATGAGCTGTTGTAGCACCATTAAATTTTCGGTCTCATCAACATCTAGGTCATTAGCGACCACTATTTGATTTAACGTTATGGCAACTATGAATATAGGGGGTGAAAGGACAAACCACACAAACATGTCCTGGGCGGGACTCGAAACCGCGATTCTTCAGTTCGAGATCGCTACGACGCTACTGCCTTAACGACCTTGGCTATTCGGGCGACCACTGAAATCTTCGTCGTGTAGCACTTTGTAGCTTCTAAACACACGCAAATACGAAAGTAACGTGGTGAGCCACATGGATGTGTTCCACATTTGTGATGAATTCATCTGAAATAAATTAAATAAATTAATGGGTGTCTTGGTCAGATACTCTTGGAACAGGCTTACGTATAACACTTGATGATGATTACTTGTTAAATTAGAAAAATAACCTGTACCTTATTTAGAGTATTTTGCATTAATGGATTGTTGTCTTCAATGAAATGAACTTGCTACGAGAACTGTTTTGTCTTCTAAAAGAATGGAGCTAATATGTAAATAATACATTATTTCTGAGTAAGTTGTAGAAGCTTTCAAAAGTTTAGCGCCTAAAAATGTGGTCCAAACGGTATCAAAAGCATTCTAAAGATGCATTACATTTCACATCTTCGATATTTCGCGTTGTGAAAATACGCCTCGCTCTGCAATCAAAGTCGCGTTGGGAAAAAAATCCGCCTGAACTAGAGAAAAAAACGCTAAAAGGGCGCCAATTCTGCACTCGGCGCTTTGCCCATCGCCCGGGGCGATCGCTCGGCCGTGGGGCGGCGCATCATCTCCACTCAAAAGATTTGCGCGGCCCCCTGATATAAATAAACCGGGTGGTGGGGCAAGGCCCCCTTCCCCGAAAGTATCCGCTCCGAATCCGCGCCTAATGCCAGGCGGCCGTGGCGCGGGGGCGGAGACAAATGATGACGCGGATCTGCTCCGCCCCAGCGCCGCCTGCGCTGGCGCAAGAAGTAACGAATGCGCGACTTGTTTGCGAAAGACGTCGCGGGGCTGCGCCACCGCTGCGCTGCTCCGCTTCTTGCGGGGGAGGGGAGCGCATTAGCGGGGGAGGGGGAGGGGGTGAAGCGGCTCCAAGAGAAGAAAAGCGCGACGCGCGCGGAATCTGATTCAGTGTCCGGGGAAGGAGGCGTCTGGGGCGACGAGGCTGATTGACGGAGTAATCTTGGAGTTATTTGTGCTACGAATGTGGAATACTGCGGAGGTCAACCGCAGAGTGTAGAGGTCGATTAGTAAAAGGGGTTTTGGAGTCTATGTTCCAGGACGTCTAGCAGGAATTTCAACGAATATGAATTGAAAATGTCCTTTTCTATACCCTAGTTATCACTTACAACGCAACAAATCAAATACAACAGTAATGACATCAGTTTGCGAGTTCTGCATTGTGGAGCACCCGACAGCGTTCTGAACCACATGTGTAGGGGAGTAGCGTGATATATTGGCGGCAAATGAAACGAAATCTCTAAATCAAACAAGGATTGCGTTGTGCGTGAAGAAAAGTTGAGTGAGTTGTCGTTAGAAAGCGGGAGTTATCGCTCAGAGCGTCAGCTGATGTCACTGCGGTGTCTCTGACTGGGAGGTCCTTGGGTGCGAGTCCCGATGGTGGTAGGATTTTCGACACGAGCCAGATGGAGGGGTCGAGCTCTGTCCCATCCTCAGCCCTTGTACACAATTACATCGCAGCCCCGGCTGCGGCGGCGCCCCGATGGTGAGATACCTTGTAGAGCATCTTCCCTTCCCGGGACAAAGTGTGCTCTACACCTAGCAGACCTCTGACCTTGCCAGTTGGCGGCGGGGACTGCAGCCGTCGCTGGGCCCTCCGCAGGTGAATGGCGCGGCGGAAGTGTGGCGGCGGCGGCGGAGCGCGACTAACGACCGGAAGTGACCTCGTGCCGCGAGGGCACCGTCGGTGCAGCGCCGCCAGGAGCCAATGGCGGCTCTCGCTCTCAGGGAACGCCAGCACCAACTCGGAACAAACTCTCTCGTGCAGCGGGGAAGGAAGCCAATGACTCCACAACACGAATTGAGAAATAAGCAAACCACCACAATAAACAACATTTAGATACTTGGCTAATCATTTGGTTCAACTAACGTTTTGAAAACTTAAGCCCTGGTAATAATGCAAAGTAAATTTTTAGATTAAAGCATTGAACGCAATTGTTAGATTTCTTTTCCAAACTCAAATACTTTTTCAATTCCAAAATCTTAAAAGCAGACAGTGATTGAAACAACCATATTAATGATTCATATTAATGATTTGAAAAAATATATTGAAATTGAACACACATGCCTACATGCGATAACTTTTTGGTTTCCAAACGTAGTGATATTTTGTTATTTTCTGTGTAGCCACGATATTAATTTGCATATATAATGCTTGATAATTTGCATTATTATAAAGGAAAGCCAAAAAACTATGTTAGAGGAAGACGTGCACGTATATTTCTTGAGAAGATATCGAAACAGTAAAAGATTTAAAAACTTTAAGCATTGAAATGCAGGAAAAAAGAAGCTGCAGGACGGGTACGAGTACCCAAGCAAGTCGTAAGGGTACCTCCCTAGTGTTCTATGTATATTCGGAATATTGTGACTGTAAATACATAACATTTATGAAACGGCAGAAAATCACAAAGTCTGGTCTTCAAAAACACAGAAGTCACAAAGGCATAAAGCGCGTGGAGTCGAAATCACGCCGCTGGGGTTTCTCGTGTTGAAGTGGTGGCCTTTGGTTGCTGTCGTTTTCATGCGCCCAACTCTCCCCCGCTGCAACCCAAATGCTGTCTTCCCTGTACTCGCAAGAGCTTCCGCGCGGGCATTCTCGCTCTATCCGAACGCTAAAGTAACAAGGCGCAAGGCAGCGACCCCTGGGTCGGTGTTGGTCATGGGAGCAGTTGCGCGTGTGGGGTGGGAACATCCGCTTCCGGTGGCCATTTGCACACAGAGGGCGCTGATCGGCGCGCGTTTATGGCGGAGGCGGCGAGCGCGACGATTCCCGCGCGAGGCGAGGCGCCGACGGCTCCGCGAGCGAGCGCTGCGCGGGGAGGCGTTGAGCAGACTCACGTGGCTCTGCCTGCACATCCAACGCCCCGACCCTCTTCATCGGAAGCAATCGGACTCTGCCCAGTTGCGTTTTAAACACTTTTAATTAATTCGCACTGTAGAGGGTTACATCTTGTAGCTAACAATTTTCCCATTTCTGAATTGAGGCTAACGAAACTGTGAAAATAAGAGTCGTCTGCTATTTTCATCGTCAGTAGATTAACTGGATTTAGGAGATAGTATCCATGTACCCCCATGGCCTATTTTTAATTTCATATTCCACCCCCCCCCCATAATTCCCTTTGTAAGAGGCAAGAAATATTCCTTTTTTTAAGTCTTCGTAGACCATTCGGGTTTTCGCTACTAAGCTATCTCTTACACTTTCATCAAACTTTTATTTAATAAATTTCAAGAATAGGAAAGAGATAATGTATACGTTAATAAAAAATTGTGTAATGTTCCTCACATTTAAAAGTAGAGGCAATCCATGTAAAAACCTAGAGGTGGTTCTGAGTTTTGATTAGATTATACCAGGCAAAAATGCTGTATTGGAAAAAATATTTTCAATTCTGTACTCTTTCGAATGATAAAAAAGGAAGTTTTACTACCGAAACTATTAAGCGATTGTAATGTTTAAGTAAGAAATTCTACCTGTTCTTAAGTAATTCCAAACTCTTGCAGATTTTAAATCTTGTGATTAGTATAAAGTTCATAGTGATGTTTCTGATTGAGAAACCACAAGTTTATGTTCAGCAGCTTGTTCATAAGTTGGTTGTTTTGCGTATATGAAGTAATTGTACTTCTCTCAGTGAAGCAGTGCAGTCACACATTGTTTGTAAGCTCATGTCCTGTCTTGTTCCATTTTTTCGCCAAATCTCATAAATGACCTGATTTATTTCATAAAAAATTGGTTACCCTTCCATACATGGAACTCTGTATCAAAGGCAATAACAAGCAATTACGTATCACTAAAAAATAAAACATTTTTTTCAACATTGCTTCTTCGTTGACCAACCGCCTCGCCGAAGTGTTGTACGCGCCTGTCCGCCACTCGTGTTGCAAGGAGCTGCAGCTGCTGCGAGAGTTGCTCTATCGCCAATCGCAGGATTTGCCTCTCGGCGAACGGAGAGACGCGCCTATCTGTGGCAGCGAGTTGACAGCCTCCTGCCAGAAAAGCACTTCATACGAACGTGGAATAAACGCTGTGCGTGATGACGTCATCACCATGGGCATGAACGTCAATCACGTTCTACCGCATTAAAGTACGTGGGCATTGGCCACCATACGATATCTACAGAGACCTTAAAAATTCTAAACAAACGATACCTATTCTGGTAATCTACGTGTTGTTCTTGCCTAAAAATTGTAAATATTTAATTATTCATCCATACTCGTATTAAAGGAGACGTCCGTTAGTAGATCGCTAAATTATATACCTACTATATCTAAGATAAAATATTTGTGTATAGAGTTCTCTGAAATGTTCATGTATATCTATCATTTTATGTACCCAAGTCTTCCGCATACATAAATGTAATTGTAATATGTAAACATTTAAGGATTAATTTAAATTTATTATACCCAAAATATTTCTGTGAAATTGTAAAGTAAAGAAATTTGCGCGTTTTCAGAAATTCCGAAAGACATTCTGTAAAATAACAGTTTCAATTTTTTCATTAAACGTTGTGCCCAGTGGTGCTAACCGCACTGAAAACACTATGTCATTTGATGTGGTTTTGTTTTTTCAAAAAAATACACGTATTCTTTCTTATGCATGTGTCACGTCGTTAATATTTGAGTATGAGCTGCATTTGTGAGTACGAGTACTTCAAATTATTTTTTGTGAAGTTTCTGGAAAGCTGAAAAGGTTCCGTGAAAATGAATTCTTCTATTGAAGAGTTTGAACAGTTTGCCTTCCTCGCAAGAGGGCCCGGAGGGCTCCGCCGGCCCTCAGGCAGCGCTTGCGGTCCTGTCCTTCGGAGGAGGGAAAGGTCTTGCTAGATTCTTGTCTGTCGAAGCCAGGGTACGTTCTCGGCACAGTGGCCGACGCTTCGGCCGTCTTACTAACACCTTTCTCAGGGTGAAATCCTCTTTTAAAATTTGTCGCATTGCCACAAGTGGCCCTCTTGCAGAGACAATACCATGGCACATATTTACAGCCAACACTAGCCCTCACTCGGCCGTAGAGGGAGTTCCTAAACAAAGACATTCAAAAAGCAAAACACACAGACCACTGAAGAGAGTGAAAAGGTACGTCCAAAAAGTATGTACACGCTATTGAGGAGGGGTCACAGTTTTGTTACGAAATTGTCAGTTGAGTATGGACGACAGTAATTGGAATTGTACTTACACAAGTCTTCGAAAAATATACGCGTAGCAGGTTAATTATTTTTTTCCTTTCTAAAGCCAATTAGTTATTAATTATAAAATTGTGATTCATAATTCTATTCCTATTATATTTGATTAGTTTTGTCAGTATAGGCGGGGAGAGATTTTATGTAGTAAATTAGACTGGGGTAGACCACGTTCGATAAGAAATTCGTCGAAGGGAGAGTGTGCAAACGGCCATTTGTGGAGGTTTGTTGCGCGCCCACAGAGCCTTTCATTGCCATCGCCTGCGGGGTGAAGGGGGAGCCGAAGGGACAGGGACGAAGGGCGCGGTGCGCCGCTCATTGCTCCGCCCTCGGCCCTTTACGAGCCCTTCGCCCCGCCACAAGGAGCGGCGATGCGTCTCCGCGCCTTCGCTGGGGGCTATTGCCAAACCCAACGAGACGGACATGCAACAAATAATTTTCAGAATTATCCAAATTCATCTGTTGTGAAGTACGAGAGCGTTCTCGTCAATTTGTCAACGTTAACCTTTGGCCGTGAAAGTGGGCGTGACTTGGGAGTGGGTGAAGGGCGTTGGTGCCGCGTGGAAGGCGAAAGTTGTTAAATAAGAAGGCGCTATGGGCTATGAGGGTGGGCGTGGGCGTGAGTATTGAGCGTGGGCGGAGGGCGTGGGTGGCGAAGGCGCTATGGGCTATGAAGGTGGGCGTGGCTGGTGCGTGGCAGAGGGCTATGAGGGTGGGCGGAGGGCGTGGGTAGCGAAGGCGCTATGGGCTATGAAGGTGGGCGTGGCTGGTGCGTGGCAGAGGGCTATGAGGGTGGGCGGAGGGCGTGGGTAGCGAAGGCGCTATGGGCTATGAGGGTGGGCGTGGCTGGTGCGTGGCAGAGGGCTATGAGGGTGGGCGTGGGTGGCGAAGGCGCTATGGGCTATGAAGGTGGGCGTGGCTGGTGCGTGGCAGAGACCTATGAGGGTGGGTGTGGGCGTGAGTATTGAGCGTGGACGGAGGGCGTGGGTGGCGAAGGCGCTATGGGCTATGAGGGTGGGCGTGGGTGTGAGTATTGAGCGTGGACGGAGGGCGTGGGTAGCGAAGGCGCTATGGGCTATGAGGGTGGGCGGAGGGCGTGGGTGGCGAAGGCGCTATGGGCTATGAAGGTGGGCGTGGCTGGTGCGTGGCAGAGGGCTATGAGGGTGGGCGTGGGCGTGGGTGGCGAAGGCGCTATGGGTTATGAGGGTGGGCGTGGCTGGTGCGTGGCAGAGACCTATGAGGGTGGGCGTGGGCGTGAGTATTGAGCGTGGACGGAGGGCGTGGGTGGCGAAGGCGCTATGGGCTATGAGGGTAGCGCGTGGCGAAGGCGGTGGCTGTTAATTAAGAAGCGGAGGGGAACCCCGGGCGACGGCGCGGCGCGCGCGCTCTGGCGAATGGATTCACAAATTCGCCTCCGCCCTCCTCCTACACTGTGGGCCCCCGCAGACCGCCTCTGGGCCTAAGGGCACCCTGGGCCATTTCAACGCCCCAAGACGAGGAGCTTCGCCCATATGCATGCACTTCCGTAATGGATTGTGCTCATGCCAGAAATAAGAATGTTCTAAAACCTGCTCGGCAAATGAGACAAAAACTTCGACATTTCGGTCGTGTGGGTAACTTTTTTTTGGCATCTGTCTTAACGCGGTCATTTTTCTAGTTTAAAAACGGGGATACTAAAACTTTTAATTACGCTTAACTAATTTTGTATTCGTAATGTAAACGCTGGTAGTTCCGTCAAGTTTGTTGTTGTTATTATTATTATTATTATTATTATTATTATTATTATACCTTATGATTCTTAGCAGCGTTCAATTTGTCTATTCCTGCCAGAATAAGCAAAGAGCTCGGACACTGAGGACAGAGACTTTACTCTGACCCCAAATACCTATACGGGATCTTTTGTGTTAGTTGAGAAACTGGCGAACTATGCGACATGTTTGTAGGATTACTGCTTTTAGTACGTAATTTAGGATTCGTTGAGATAATACTATCTTTTGCATTTTTTTATTTTTTGGTTACTACACCTTCAGACGAAATAACAAGTGGATATGATGGTACACTCTGTAGTTTCGATATTTTTTTTTTCTTGGGCAAGATCTTCGTGCTTAGTAAGATTTTCGTCTCTGTTTATTTTAGATTTTGTCAGTGGTACGGCAGTATCAGCAAGGATATCTTTTTTCTCGTTTCTGTCAATCAAAACTATATGTGGTCTATTGAAAGCCAGTTTTCTTTTTAATAGGAGTCTGTCCCAACAAATGATGGCATTATTTTCCTCCACTGCAGTTGATGCGTTGTATTTGTAGTACCGTGAAGCTCCAGTATTTAAGATTCCACGCTTGAGAGCCAATTGGTGAGTGGACAATCTTAGCTAGTTGGTTCGTTTGTTTGGTTACGCATTTCTTGCATTTGTTTGTATTGTTATAATTGTTATTGTTATTATTGTTATTATTGTTATTGTTATTATTGTTATTATTGTTATTGTTATTATTGTTATTATTATTGTAATATTTATAAGTGATTGCTGTTGCACTCAACTAGCCCCACGTTGGGACAAGCCAAATGTAATATTTATAAGACTGCTCGGGGGAGGGCGCCAGGTTCAGCTCCTGAAATGTAACTGAGTGGAAGAGTTGGGAGGTCAAGAATGAGCAATTGAGTCATTGGTGACAAACAACTGTTTATTCCTGGCACCAAAAGCTACCAGGTAAATTACAATGTCGCAATTGGCGACGCAAGTTCTTTTAATACTAAAACTACTCTGTGAATGAATTACAAGAGGTTACTCTGATGGGCCTGAGCGCGGCCACTCGCAGTTTTTCGCTGTTGTAATTGTTCAGTGAGACGGCATCGTCTCATAGTTTCACCAATGGCTGCTGGTCTTCGTGGGCGGGCCGAGGCGGCGGCCTCAAACAGAGGCGGCGGCGGCTGTCCCAGGTCGCTGAACTCCAGCGGTGCGTCTCCTTCTCTGCAGGACGCCGAATCGAACAGGCTCAGAGGGGCGAGTGTCCACGGGCGCTGACGTAACGGAGAGGGCTGTCACTTAGCCCGGGACGAGAGGCGGCAAGGCTGGCGGGCCGAAGCGAAAACGGCGCGGGATTCGGTAGTTTCCCGTCCGAGTTTCCTCCGCAACAGTTTACAAGTCGCGTCCCGATCGTGAATGACTGAATAATTAGGCACGTTTAGCTACCAGGGAGTATCTTGGAACTCTCCCGTAGCAACAAAAATTTACAAGTCTCTCTCGAAGAAATCTTACAAGTCTCCTTCGGAGAAATTTAACAAAGAGCGTCTCTCGAAGAAATTTTGAAGTAGTCGTGTCAGAAAAATCTCAGAAGTAGTGCCGAAGTAATTTTACAAAGTCAGTCTGAAGAAATTTTAACAAGTGTCTTATTCCTACTCTGCATCGCGTTTATAAGAGAATTTCCTTTCCCCTTCCCAAATTGTTCCTAACACCAAATTTCCCCCCTCCCTCATGGCGAAGCTTCCCATTGGCCGAGGGTGACTGCGTCGCAGGATTCTGATTAACCAATCTCGTGTCGATTTTTCTGTAGTTTTCCGTAAAAGCTCTCTGTCTGTCGCTGGCTTCGCTCTCTCTCTTGCTTCCCTTTTGTTAGTTACTCCGGGAGCTGATCGCAGCTGTGTGGACACTTGCGCGCGAAAAAAGCGCATTTCACGGATTCCCGACGGCCGGCAGGGGCTACTTGACTGCCTACTGTATTTAATTTGTTAATGGCCCGTGCAGGGATTCGGGTGTCTACCCAGGCGCGTGTCGAGGCGCGTGCCAGAACGAATGTGAGTGGTTAGCATTGTTCGAAAAAGGTTCTCGCTTACTACGTGTCGTAAATGCGTCGTTGTCTTTAATTGACACTCGGCCTATCCTTTCTTTGGGGTTCGCACCCTCCGGTCGCGCGGCCGGAGAAGGGATGCGGGGGCGCGCTCTGTCCCAGGAGAGGGCCGGCGAACGGCTCGAAAACAAGAATGGCTTTTATGACTGCAGTAAACCAGCTGCCTTCTGGACAAAAGACCTATGCGCGGTCGGGGGGTGGGCGGCATGACGAAAGGACCCTTTCGCTGCGAGGGCCTCCCCTCTTGGCCTACTTCTGAGCCGCGGCGCGAGCTATTCCCAGCTGCAGGAATTATCGGTTATTGGCGATGCCATAATAAAATTATATTTAATTAATCGGTGACGCCACATTATTATTATTATTATTATTATTATTATTATTATTATTATTATTATTACATCCCAACTTTGGCTAGCTTCTTCCTTCTCGTCAGATGAACCGAATAGACCTATAATTAGTCTCAAGTGATGAGTTTTCTACATTTCCATTTAACGCAACGAAATACTAATTGATATTAGGGCAAGGAAATCATTAAATGTCCATACCGTTACGAAGGGAGCCATTCATATACAGATCCCATCAGAGAAACTTGCAATCAGCACGCTTCGAATTGTTCATCAATTTTGTGTTATATCTCTGCTTGCATTTATGATACTTTTGTTCGTGGCGACGGACGGATATTCGAATGCCTCCTGATGCAATAAATGAACCACATAGGGATATTTGATCCCACGTGGGCAGCTTCTCTATTTGTCTAGTCAGCTGGCTCGTGAGCATTCGCTGCGAACCGCTGACGATGCAAATGGCGGCTGCTCCTTCTGGAAGCCCTCTCGCTCCGAAGCGCCTGCTCAGGGCTGCCAGCTGCTGCTGTGACACAGAGGCGCGATGACTCTTAGAACTCACTCTGCACTAGAGATCTACAACATTAACATTACGCACTTCTCATAGTCAATTTATGCAACGAACTAGTATTGAAAAAGTATGTATAGAGTAAAAAACTAAAAACTGAAGCTCACTGCCTACGTCGTTGTGGTGGTTTTTGAAAATGTCCTCGTAATCTGAACACCAGCCCAAAGCAGCACACGTTTTGGTGCATTTCCGCCCATTGGGCCGTTCCGCGAAGTCGGTTGTTGGCCCGCGAGAGAGCCGATTTCCAGCCCCAAAAGCGAAATTCCGTCTAATCTGGCAACCCTGGTGCTGTTTGGTCGCGGCGCCGCTTCGTTTGGAGCCAGTGTGGTGGGCGGCGCCTGCGCGTAATTCATGGGAATTTAACCTGGGAATTAGCAATCGGGGCGCAGTTAATTCGCCGGAGGGGAGCGGAGGGGAGGCCGGCGCAGTGACTGTGGCGCTCCCCGGGGAGCCGAGCGGAACTAGGCGCCTCCCCCCCCCCCCCACGCCACTGAGCCTCGCACAGTGGCGCCCACGCAGGAGCCGGGGGTCGGGGTTCGCAACCCCTTCCACGTGCAACATGAGCTGAGCGCTCGTTATCACGATCGAACGCCAACAACTCGGACACTTTTACAATCATTTTGAATTCGAAAAGAGAGAGAAGTCGAATGAAGGGACAAATGCCGCCCAGGAAAGTGCGCAGAAGAGACACTAATGTGTAATTCAAAGGAAGTTAGTTATCAATATTGTTGGATATGACAATGCATCCATGTTGTATCCTTGTATTTTCAAATCTGGATTTTCATTTCAATTACCAATATTATCTGTTTTTTAAATGTATACACTATTTCATCCCCCAGTTAGAGATACATCGATGCAGTTTGAACATGAAGAGACTTAATGCAATACGCAGCGGATGCACAATTTGAATTTTTATTTACAGTTTTTATTCCGAAACACACAAGGCACGCCCATATCGACTGGTAGCTGTCAATCTCGTGTACCTTGTCATCACTTTAGTTCCATTCAATTTTCGCAGCTAAGCAGCATAGCGTTCACAATCCGTGATGGGATGGACTGAATTCCACCATCACGTGAATGCGCAGTTCACTGGTCAAAGCATCCGCCATCACGGGCCTCCATTTCGCGCTGTAAAGCTAAATCGAAGAACTGAAACCCGCGACCACTGAGTAAAATGAAGCCGCATTTTTAGTCATTGCAACGTAAGTATTGGGTAGAGAAAAAAATATAAATTAAAAATGTATAGAGATTGTGAATTAAGGGGAAAATGTGACAAAACGGTGTTTTTATTCGGGCGCAATAATCAACTTTGTATCTCACCCCCTGTCAATTGTTCACCTATGTGTGGCTCCGATCACAGCGTTAAATCAGGAAGTGATAGACCGTGAGCAGGTCTCCTCTGTCTAACTGAAACACCTGGATTTGTTGGAGTGGGAGAGTGGTACATTGATGAAGCTAATTTTCGTGTATTAAGAGAGCTTTATCACCAATAGACTGTCGTAGACATAGTTTCTAATATTTCTTTAAGATAAGCCCTTGTTCGCTTCATTGACGCTAATGAGCAACACAAATATCCGCATTAATTATTTACATACCCAATTTGAAGATTTTTTAAACAATGCTCATGAAATACCTGCAATTGTGCTACTAATAGTGTTGTATTCGAAAGAGAAACTGGTAGCTTACTACTCAAGAGTTCATACTTACATACCAAGAGAGATGATACAGTTGGACACTTTTTTAGGCGTGAAGACTATTTACAGTTGCCAGCTCTGCAGAGTTTTCCGCATTAAATGCGTGTGAGGTTTAGAGCTCGTCCCGAGTGGGGCGGTCCCCGCTGGGGGAGATACCTTGGGGAGAAGGCCCGCGAGTGGAAGACGCGAAGGTCGGCGCGAGGTCTCACATTCTGTCACTCCGCCGCCTCCCAGAATACAGCATGCTAATTGGAGACCATCGTATTTTATGCGCCTCGAAACCCAAAATAATAAGTCTATCAACGCCCCGCGAACCGCCTGTGGCCTGCGCTTGATGCGCGTGGGAACCGTTGTCTGGGAATGTTCCTCCGTTGGGAGAGGCACTTCCTTCCCCAATTGCTGATTTACTCTGCCCCCCCCCCCCCCCCCTGCGCCTTGTGGCCTTCGTTTGTTTGAGGTCGAGGCTCCTTCGCAGCGGCGCTTCAACGCAGCGACCGGCGAGGGAATGTTGCAATGCAGCTGCTAGGGCACGCGCCGTTGCACTGGCAAGGCGTTTTGGTTTATTTCTACTCGTCAACTGTAATTGGGAGTGAGATAGGAAATGGAGCAATTAAATGATGACAATAACAAAAGATTTATGATCTTACGGGAATCTGTGTTGAATGAATGACAATGATGTAACAAATGTGATTGTTAATAGATAGCAATAGTATAATAATTGTGGTATTTGTTTAAATACATATGGGGGAAGTTGACAACACGAATAGTGAAATGAGACGATACGTTGGAAATTGGGGTAGAGAAAACAAAAGAATTAAAATTGGTGCGTTGTCCCTCTAGCGCTGACGTGAAAAGGGACTTGTAGTCACGGTGAAATATCAAGGATCTTATTTGAAAGCACACAGACAGGAAAGCAAAGATTCATTGAGAAAATGCAGCAGACGCATCATGCACGGACTCCCCAAAATGTCAGAGAGAATTCGCCCTAGTGCGTGTCTTTAGGCCTCGCCGCAACCTTTCAAAGAACAAGTGTTGTGTATGCTCTTTTCTTTAGTGAATGGAATACTATGTCTCGAGATTCAAAAGCGTTGAGATGGAGCCCTCTCGCGGCACAAAAGCGCAGGAGGGATTTTGAAAGGTGGGAGCGGTTGCAGCAAGATGCTTCCGCAGATACTGAACGCACTCGTTCTAGTGCGCAGAGAAATGTCGGTATTTTGAGAGAGCACAACTTTTCACTGCGTTTGAACGCTTCAAAAATATTCCAGTACTCTTCTTCCGTTTCTTTTCTACGCCCTTGTACAGAACAACTCCCAGTGCTCTTCCTTCTTGTATTACTTTGTTTTCTTTATTTCACACATCGCATCAATCGCTTTCATGAGCTCCTCTTCACTGCATATGTATTCATTTGAGCCTTTTAGGGTACATTACCTTACGGAGTCTCCGATGATTTTTGCTAGTTTTTAGAGGTTTAATTTTTTTGTGGAGCTGAAAATAATTTTTATTATTTAGGAGATGCTGTTGTGAAAAAAATCTGTGGTTGAAATTTTCCACATGTGTTTGTAATAATTTAGGTAATTATAGTGCATTTGATTGCGGATAAAAACAGTGAGAACTATTCTGTCGAAAAACTTTCAGTTTTAATTTCGGAACTTTGGAGTATTTTAAATCTTTATTATTAAGCATACTCTAATACATCACTGTGTTATGAAGATAGAGTGGCGTTTACTTGACCTAAGTAGTTATGCTACAACAACACATACTTTTTCGCATCGTTGGAAACAGTTATGTAATTTGAAATATTACAACTTGTGGAATTGGATCTAGCGAACTGGGTGGTGTGGGAAATGCGCCAACGTCGGGATTCCAACACTAGGGCCTTCCGATCGCCGGCGCTGCAGAGAGCGACAATAATGGGTCCGAGATACCTCGGCCGTCGCGAATGCATCTATGAGAGCAAGGACCGGTGGCGAGCACTGGGAATAACACCAACTCCCCTCACTTCACCCCTCCTCCATGTACGGAAGCGAAGCGATTGGAATGACATGCGAAGGCCGGCCGACGGTTTCGGCGGAGGCAGCGCGGGGGGGAGAATCGGTTTACGCTCTATTTGCCAACTCTGCGCTGGAAAGACCTGCCCGCCGCTGTCTGCCCGTTCGCGTGGCGCGCGCCGCTTTTTCTGCCGCTGCGTTGGCAGCGACGCGCAGCGCGGACACATTAATCCTCAGTCTACACTCCGGAACCGGAAATGCAATGCGTAATCAGTACTGCAATTTTATAAGCTCATTTTTATGGCTTTGAATTTAACTATGTGGGCGATAATTTCAGTGTTATGTAATTTAATCGTGGGTAGTTTTTGCGGGTTTACATAATGATTAATTTATTTTAATTGCTGTCTGCGGTAATGCGTAACAGAGGATGCGTTCATTGGCTTATCGCACTTGCCCTGGGCGCGAGTGCACGTGACCTTGTTTAAAGCGTTCCAAAAACGTGGCGTCGCTCTGTGCAAAGTCTTCCGATGCAAGGCCTCTTGAAACCTGTGTCAAGCACTCTAAACCAAGTGCTTGGTCACGCTTCGTAGAGTGTTTGCGTAACTGTATCGAAATCTTAACAAATGCTTTTTACAGATCAGTGTCTTATCTCGTGTTGGATTGAGAGAGCGTTCGCCCAATTTACCCCTTCCCCGTCCCGGGATTTGTCACTCGCCTCACGATTGGTCTGCTCACTGGCGCGCCGCCTCCTAGAAAACAACTACGTGCGTTCTCATTGCGAATAAATCTGGAAATGAGTGGCGAAGGTTAGCGTTCAAATCCTTCTGTAAAAATAGAAATTTATTTCAGCTTCGAATCCATTTGAAGGTCTGGTCGGCAACAGTTTTTAATCGGAAAAATGCTTGTAGGGCACAATTTACACACTATTCTGCGTTTTTATTTTACATTTCATATTTTTTATATTTATAAAGACAATAATGAGTGCATTTGTGTGTCGGTAACACTGGTTATGCTACTGCTGGAGCCACAATGTCGCTCTTTAGTTTGAGAAGTTTGGCTCGCTCAAGAGCTCCTGCAAATCGTCGTGGGAGTAATTGATTGCGAGATTCGACAGCGAGAAGTGGCAGTGGCGGCCGCTGGGGGGAGTCTGAGGGAGTTGGTTTGATTCTGACCCGCGAGGGGCGCTGTGCGCGAAGCGACCATTGCGAGAGAAGCCGGCCGTTTTAACTTTTCCAATGCGACAGTTGCGAGGGACGGACGGAAGGAAGGTTCTCAGTTTCCTTTCATGCGCAGCGAAGTTTACCTATGCAACAGAAAAATTAGAAGTGGTATTATAATGGTGGAAGCGTTACAATGGAGGTTTAAAAAACAAGCTGAATTGTGTGGAAATCTGGGCGCTCCGAATCTGGAGAGAAACTTTCATCGCACTGTTGGAGCCATTGCTGCAAAATTGAGTAACAGATAATTCGATCATGAAAAAACTTCATCAGATGCAACGTGAATGGAATTATTGCAAACTTGGCTCTGTTTGTTGGTAATAATTTAATTAATATCCCGTTTCCTGTAATCACTGAATGCAAAACATCAGATAGAATATTTTCTTTAATTCGTATTCAACCGATAATTAAAGTTTTGTACCCATGATTATATTAAAATGAATGAAAGATCGGACTTTCATTGCAGTTGGGCAAAGATCGAATTATTTGTCACAAGGCTATCGTTGTTAAAATACTTTATCATGAAGAGTGTAATGTAAAAGTTCAATTTTGTTTGGTGACTTATTAAAATCCTACAAAGCGGATAATTATCGTGATTTTACGAGTTGTAGGGGATTAACTGCATTCGAAATGATCAGAGATTCGAAAGCCGCTTTGTTTCCCCAAATTCAATGTAGAGATTGTGTTTGGGAGATACAAGCTTATTATCGAATCATTGGTTGAAATGTGCCTACAATAAAAAAATGTATTTTTAGCATCACTTTTGAACGTATGGATTTAATATTCTCTTCTGACAATAGCCGAAACCATCAATTTACGAGAACGATGAAATGACAGTAGCTTTTTTTCAATTTAGATTTAGATTTATTTAGCAAAAAAAGGAAAAGCCGTATGTACGTATGGGCGAGAAGATAATCTGGGCACGTTTTCTTGAGTTCGAGAATCCCTTCCCAACCTTTTAACTATAAGAGTTGAAAGATGAGTAAAAGTTAAAGAAAAATGAAGATGAATTTGAAATTTCTCAGGATGTATCCGTAAAATATTAGTATTTTGTGAAGTTTGGAAGATAACTGTATAATAATTATAGAATTATTGTGTAGAGGACTGACGGAGAAGGAATAATACATGAAAAATATTCTTTAAGATGAATTATATTAAGTATTGTAAAGCATAAATTATGTTAAGTATCATAAGTTTGGGTACATTATTTTGCTGAAATAACCATACACGGGTTGTAATGTCTGAAATCGTGAACATAATTTCTCTTCACAATTGCGAAGCTGATCCCCTGACAGGTTTTTAAGATACAGACCCAGCACGGATTGATGTAGACTGCCATACATTGTACGTTATAACATGAGGAATAATAATTCTGAATTTTAATTTGTAGAACAGAAAACCACTGCTTTAGTTTCAAAGAATTCGAAATATAGTATTTTAAATATGAAAAGTTAATGCTTTGAAATGTAAACTGCTAATGGATATGTTGTGCCGAGTGGCAATCAATGCTAAGTTCATTTGTGACCCTAGTTCCTTCCATTATGATTTTGGGTCAATTCATCATGCGGCATATTCAGAGAGGGAGACAACGGGCTCCATTAGCCCTTTGGACCCACGGATGACGGCCCTTGTGCGCGGCATAAATGAAAAGCAGAGTTGATAATAAATTTAGCTACACTTTCCACACGTATTGGCAGGTTGTCGGGGCGAGCACATACGAGATGTTTTATATTGTTCGAGAAGAGTTCGATTTTTAATTCATTTTACAGGAAGCTATTCAATGTATGAGTAGTTTTGACTCGGAAGAGAAATAAAATGGAATAATATTCATGAAATCTTAATTCTACACAAACTTTCATAAACTTTTGGATATTTTTAATTTGAAACAAATCACGAGCCTTGTATAATATTAATTTTCATTTTATTAAAAACTAAAATACCTTTAACTAAGTGTTACGGCCACTAGCTATTCAAATAGCTGTAACCGCGAGTATATTATTTATTCAGTCCACAGCCGTTTCTGCTGTACTAAAGATGAATTATTTCGATGGATGGGCCGTGGTAAAATTGCATGATAATGGGCTGAGAGGAAGGCAGATGAGGATGTGCCGTCCTCCGCGAGTGGCTCCCGAGAGCACAGAACCTGAGAGCGAATGCCATCCATGGCAATGGGCACAATTCAAAGAACCAAAATGCTCAATGAAGATGTTTACGACAATTCATTTCATTAATAAGATGAACTTAGTGGGGAAACAAAACGTAGACGCTCTCGCGTAGAAAGGGGGCGTAAAATTATTATACTCCAACTTCTGTCCGTTTTAATACATCTCAGCCGCTCGTAAAATCCGTTACCATCGTAGCGCGCAGGGACGTTTCAATTCAATTGATTCGATTCTTTCCTTTCGCTTCCTGAGGAATCGGTATTCGTTTCCTTTGTTTCTAATTGTTGATGGAATCGATTCCAAAAGGCCAGAACCAAATCAAATAAATACCTGCGATATTTAAAAAAATATTCATATTCTTGCGCTTTTGTTGTATTTTCAGGGTTTTTGTCGTTTGTCTGTATTATTAATGTAGTTATTACGTTAATATTAATTTTATAGAAGTTGTCGTTGAAACAAAAGCTCTTGGTTCAAATTACATTTTTAGCATCTCAATTTGAAATAAAGACTTCTGTCTGGATCGCATTGTGTAAAGTTGTGTTTCTTTGAATCCGTTAGTTTCGTTGATTTGCAGCTCAAGCTATTGTTGTTAAAATATATATTTTTTTTCATTTCATTCTATGAAACTATATATTATTGTTTCATTGATACATTCAGTTACTTTATTTCAATTTTAAGTCAGCTCTAATATTTTCGATTACATAGATAATTATTGATTTTAAAATTTAATTTAATTAACACCTGGTGTTTTATTAAATAATAATTGCTCGATTTCGGTACCGATGCCTTTGTTGAACGGTGTTCTCATTGATTCAATTCCTTAGAGAACCGATTCTTTTCTTTTGATTTGATTCTAGAATCGACTCAAACTTTTTGATTCTGGAATCGACTCTTTTATAAGAATCGAACGTCCTTATTAGCGCATTGGGTGCGAAAATCGAATTCATGTAAAGGAATAGGATATGAATATGGACACCAATTCCACTTTTCAAAGTACCGTTCCATACGCACGAAAACTCTCAACAATGAGAACTTTCTAAGACTTTCCAACTGTCGTACGGAGCCTTTCCAACTGTATTGCAACATGTTATTGGGAATTACGTTTATTTATATTCAGTCACTACCCTTTGTATTTTAAAGCATTCAAGGTCGCAGCATAAACGTTCGCCAACTATAATCTCATGATGCAAAATTTTCCTTGTAGTGTATTATAGTAATTGCATTGCAATTAGTCTTGAGAATGTCATGATGGACAAATGACAGATGATTAGCGTTTATTCTATTCATTTTAATATATTATTAAAATGTAGGGTTTAAGCTATAAAACGAGGTAGTATGATGGAATGTTACCAGTTCTGGGCTCGCTATCTTTTATTTAAATAATAAAATCATTAAATTTGGTTGACTAGAATTGCCCAATTATTTTCGAAATGGAAACTCTTAGTGTTTTAAACATATTAATAGATAATAATAATAATAATAATGATACGAAGAAGAAGAAGGAGAAGGAGAAGGCCTTCTGAGTGAGCGCCGCTCCGCGTGAGTGCGCGGGCGCCGAGGGGGCGGGGCCAAGTCCCAATGTGCCCTCTGGGCCTCCCCCGGCGCCGCACGCAGATAAACGAAGTAAATGAGGCGCGCGACGCGTGACTCAACGGGCGCCCCCCCCCCCCCCCCGGGTGAATCACGCAGGCCTGCCAACCCTCGCCCCTGGCGCCGCCGCGTCAGCGCAGCTTTGCTCTCTTGGGCGCCTCTGTGGCGTCGCGGAGCAGGCGAAAAGCGCCGCAGCGCAGCGTGCACATCTTACGAGTCGGATTCAGGTTCGTTTTTCTTGTACTTTTGGTCTCTACAGGTGTGCAAATATGAAAACCGCATTTCTGTTTTTAGACTCACGTGGCGATGGCTTTGTAGACCTCTTCTGAAACAAATTTCAGACTCTTATTAATGGTCATTTTCTCAAGCGTACTATATTTCACTGATGTTCGAGTAATAAATAGCTCGCGTAATAATTTTAATTCGGAATGGGGTAGAACTTCATGTGGGCGATATCTGACAGTGATACGAAATAATTACAAGGGAGATCAGTTGTCGGATGCTAGACTCTGCCCTAAGATGAAACTTTTATGAACGTAATAATTTGTATCATTGTAAACTTTCTTTCCTTTCAAGCCACCTTTGTGTTAAAAAGAAATACTAGTAATGTTAAAGTTATTGCAATATGGGAAGCCAACTGCAGACACCAGAAGATCTTTTCGCTCCGACAGATTGTAGCAACAAACGAGGGGCTGGTAACAGTGGTTCGAGAAATAATTCTGAAGGACTAAAGATTGGTCTTTGTCGTCATAGGAAGTAGTAAACCGCTTTCACAGCCTCCCCTCACCTTCTCCTGAATCTCCGGTTAATCATTCCTTACTCGTTTTCTTCTCCATTTTATCTTTTCTCAGCTAGGTTTATTCCCTTCCGCTCTCCTTAGCCGATTTCACGTCTTTCCACTTCGTTTCTTTATTTTCTATCCATTTCCATTATTTTCCCCGTCAGTTGATTCGCTCTCCGCCGCATTCCCCTCCTACTCCCCCTGCTCGTTTTCCCCGTTGCCACCGTCCTTTCCTCCCTACATCGGCGACCTCGTCCCCTCTTCTGAGTAGCCGCTTCTCTTTCGCCTCTTCTTCTCCACTCGAGGCCCTGGTCTCTATGTCTCTCCCTGGTCTCGTTCTCTTACTCCTTGGCCTTCTGCTCGTTCTACTGAGTACCACTCCACCACTCCGTCCACACGCTTCGCACTGGTGTGTTTGTTCTTTTGCCTGTAAGTTCACCTTTCCTGCATTGTTTGGTTATTTTGCCTTTCTTTTCGTTACGTATCCGTTCTTTTTCCTTCGTGTCCCATTACACGCCGCTTGTTCTCGCCCGACCTTCCCACCTCAATTTCCCTGTCGCACCATGAGCACCACCTTCGACACGTTAATCCTCTGGCAGGAACGCGTGCGCCCAGCGCTCCTTACTTTTGTCGCAACGCCGCCCTCTGCCCTCTCGACACAGCGAGGGCCACGCGCAAAGGGCGTTTGGGGGACGAATATATACGCGCGAATGTGGATGGCGCAGCCACGAGGATAATTCATTTTCAGGGCTTTTGCTTCGCTTCGCTTCGCTTCTGCGCCCCGCCCCCGCCCCCGCCCCCGCCCCCGCCCCCGCCCTCGCCCCGCCCGCGCCCGCGCCCTCGCACTCGCCCTCGCCCCGCCCTCGCCCCGCCCTCGCCCCGCCCTCGCCCGCCCTCGCCCCGCCCTCGCCGCCGCCCCGCCCTCGCCGCCGCCCCGCCCTCGCCCCGCCCACGCCCTCGCCCGCGCCATCGCTCTCGCCCGCGCCCTCGCCCGCGCCATCGCCCTCGCCCGCGCCATCGCCCTAGCCCTCGCCATCGCCCGCGCCCTCGCCCTGGCCCTCGCCCTCGCCCGCGCCATCGCCCTCGCCCTCATCGACTGCAGCGCTGCGTTGCCGCTTCTGCGCGGTAGCATCTACTCTCGCTATCTCCCGCTCCTCCTGCCAGCGCGTCCAATATACGCGTTCGCTCTTCGTGAGTGAGGCCTCTTCCTTGGTCTATTTATATCTACAGGCCATATGTACGTCGACTGCTGTCGCCTTTGCTTGCGTGATCGCCTCCTTCTCATTCCCTCTCCGCCCCAACCTTCGTCGCCCACGCACCCCCCAACCGCTCCCCACCACCTCAATGCGACTCTCTCCCACCGCAGCTGCGCCGACCACCACTACCACCATCACGTTACCCTACAATCCGCTACCCTACACTGCCAGCACCACCACAACTGCCCGCGCGGCCTCCATTCCCATCACCATGCCTGCATATCCGTCCCCGCCCCTTCCTCCAGCGCAGATGGCCGTGTTCTGAATGTGTTCAATAATAATTTACTACTGCAAATAAGCGTACATACGGTAACAATTAAAAATATGGAAAAAATAAATGACATAGATAGAATTTAAAAGAAACTATACAAACAAATATAACAAAAAGATAAATAATGCAAAGAGACAAAAATAAAATAAACGAAATTAAACACAGACAAATATAAAAATTGTATACAAATTGCCCATTCATTTTTCGTACCCACCTCTTCACTTCACTACAGTTCACTTCACTGCATTTCGGACGCGCTTCGATCTCGGCTCTAAAACAAATGGGTTTTGCTTATAGGAGTCCCGCTATGGCCCTTTAATCGGTTGAAATAACTCGCATTTGCAGCCGTACGTACTTTACATCTAGTCTCAAATTAATCGATGCAGAGAAAAATTGTAAGAACGGCGATACTATGAAGGTTCTGGGACGTGTGCGCGAGAGCTCTTGGGTACACGCTGACGTAGTGACCCATTAATGGTAATGATGATGAAAGATTATATTTTTCTCGTACAAAGCAATCTGTGGTTTGTTCCGCTTTCGAAAACAGTGGTGCGACACCATGGCGCAGACTTTTCGCACTAGTTAGCTTTGTAATCTCTTTTGTGAATGCCAGCTTTCCATTTTTGTCGCACTCTCTTCGAAGGTGCTATCGGCGCACATTGTTCCGGATCACCCCCCAAACGCATATTACATTACAGAAAGTGTTGGAGCAAGTAATTTGTTAGTTATAGAAGCAAGAATTTTCTTCTTTTTCGCTGTATACCAACATTTTTTATTAAACCATAAGAAATATTCTGCTCGAAATCGTGTTTTTTGCTGCAGCATTATATTACATAATTTTTTCTATAGGACTTATGAAGTATACGAAGAAGTAGAAAGTTACGACTACCACATCTGGAACATTTGTTGGAAAAATAACTTAATCTTGCATTTTAAGAATAATAAAAAAAAGTATATTTTAAATTATTCTCGTGTTTTTATTTTCTATCAGTTTTCTCGTATGCATTCCAGGAAATAAGTGGCAATGTTATGAAAAATTAAATTTGTCTTCTGTATATTGATAAAATAAACTATCAACGGCCGTAAAAAAGCCTGGAAATGTTTTTGTTGCATTGTAGTAAAATCGTATTACACTAATTAAAAAGTTTTGGAAACGACTGTTCGCCTTCTAAAGGGAACAATGCCACTTGAATCTTTTGTCTGTCTACAGTGCTTGTCCAACCGCCGGTGTACCTCCGCCTTCCCATTTTTCATTCTTCGTCAGCAACAATGTTATTCAGACAGGTGACTGGCATGTTGGTTAATTTGATGAATAGACGGAACGTCGTCGTTTTGTCAGAGAAATTCGTTTTAAAATCTCTTGAAAATGGCTGTTTTGGCGGCTAAATATTGATTTCGTTGTTTTCTCCGTCACTTTGTGTTCTACGTTATTTTAGTGAAATTGTTTTTTTTTTATTTTCAGGAAGCATTACTTTGCTGCTACGTTTTTATTTGATTAATATTAAAAGCATGCACATCGTATATTGTTTTATTTTGTTGTATCTATGAGTAACTATGCTGTCGTTTCATACCTGTAGTAATCAAAGGTTGCACTACGTATTTGGAAATATCTACTTCTTACATGCATAGTGAATGTACACAGTTTCATACTGTTATTTAATTTCCATGTGCACACACATCCTTCTTACGAGCAATGTTTCTGTCCCAAGTGTTAATACTCGTTACGTAGGTCAGTGATGTATATTATATAACGCGGGCCTACCATATAGCAGTCACTAATTGAAAGTGAAAACACCGCGCCGATGTTCGTGATGTAGATGCCAATTGAAATATCGGTGTTTGCGGCAGTGAAGAGCTCAATTTTCGCTTTTGGAAAAAGTGCAAAACGAATTTGTTTGTTGTCCCTTTGTTTGTTGTAGAAACCTTAAGCACTAAAAAATTTGATTTTTTTAGGCTTCAGTGAAGCAATAACTGTTCAAACCTTTATCATTTACATAACTTGCTATTTATACTTTATTTAGAAATGTCTTGCTTTCGTCTCGCCCAGAGGGCCTCCTAATCAATCACGGAAGAGTTGAACGTCGGGCGGCGGATAAATCCCCTTCCGCTCCGGGTGGCCCTCGTCACGTGGGCGGAGGAGCGTCTGCAGGCGAGCGCCACGTGTGGGCACCCGCAGCCTCAAGCGTTCGTTCGCGATGCTGGGCAGTATAGCTCTGAAGAAGGCCACAGCAAGATGGCCGAAACGTCAGTCCAATTACCTGAGACGCGGCTCATCCCGCATAGCCAAGAATACAGGACTAAAATTTCTCTGCACAATGCAAATCTTTGCCTTGAATGGTGCGTTTGGCGCTGGCGCCTCTGCTGCTCTCTGTCGGCCGTTCTGCGAGTCTCCGCAGGAGGTTCGTAGCGCCGCCCAAAGTTATAATTAGGCCCTCGGCCCCCCTCCCCCGCCCTTGTTCGTGTCAATGCGTCTATGAATATGCAACGGTGGGCAGTTTGAATAGTTTCATTGGAAAATGACAATTACAGGAAACGGTCAATTGATTCTGGAATTTCCAGATACAAGTAATGGAAACGTGGGTAAATGTGGGTAGAGCGAGCTGAGCTGCTTCGTTTCTGTTGCAGGTGAGGGGGCGGAGTTTCATTGCAAGGCGTTGAAATGGCGTCCTCTGGTGAGTCCTCTTTCACTTGAGCGATTGCCTCTCGTGCAAGTTCGAATAGCTTGAGGGTGTATGGGAAGGGAAGGTTATCGCACGGACTAAAAACTCCATTTGTTATGCATTGTCAAAGGCTATATATTATTTTAATATGTAATAATAAATGTTGATATAATTTATCTCCAGTTAGAGAGGTCTTCGACCATTTTCAGAAAATTAGTATTTTACTGCAGCTTGTTTAGAATACATTACTGACGGTACTTGGTAGTAAAAAATCGTACAATATATACAGAAGTTTTACACATATCAACTGTGATATACATTTGGCCTCGATCTGGTGACTAGGTCACTGGGGTTTCACGCTTTAATTGGGTTCAGTTCCCGGACAAACCATTTAGACTTCGTGGTGGATAATTTAAGCTTTCGCCAGATTTCCCGCTTCCATCTCCTTTTGCCGCAGTGCTCCATCACTATTGAAATATCTTAATCTGTACATCCTTCGATGTCCGGTGGCTAGAAAAGGTTTGTGTGTGTCGTTCGTCCCGGGAGGTAGCGGCGCTCCTCCTGTGCAGGGCAGAGCGCTTGCAGGGGCTGCGGCCGCGCGCGCGCCGACTCGAGGCTGGCCTCCCGCCGAGGGCGGTGGGCAGTGCATGAGGACGGGCCCCGTCTGTGGGCCAGAGGAGAGGATAAGGCGGGAAGAGAAGGCACTGATTTGCATGTGGGCTGTGGCCCATTTCGTAGGGCACTGTGTCGAAGAGTGAATGACCGTTGTTGATGGGAAGATGGTTCTAATGTGAGAGGTTGTGATACGGAAGGCAACCACGGCACATTTCCAACACATCCAACCACGCCTATGACATATTCTTGTTCTTTATGTGCCTCTAGCATTCGGGGGGTGGGAGATATGCCCATGACGCGATGCTGTGGGTAGAAGTAAGCGTTTGCTCCCACGTTTGCTTAGAAGTAATGGAGAGAATCACGGCGTCATCAGAACAGTCTGCTTCTGGAACTGCCATCCTGGTCGTGGCAGGTTTCTACTCAATGTATTCAATGCAGAATCGTATAATGAAGCTTAACTCATTCCTTCTACGCTAAATACACGTATTTCATTCATTGTCATTAGAATATCTCGGGTCTTAGTGGTCTGTTGTAATTTGCCAATCTGTATTTTTGAAATGTACTTTTCCCTGAGTTAATGTAGAATTTCTCCCTTATCAAACTAAAAAAATTGTATTTTGGGGTGTCCATAAATCTCTTCCACTGTACATGGAAAATATTTTGTCTGATGAAAGTACTTAGTGACCCAAACTGTTTTCGGGTACTTTTGATACCTTATCATGTAAACGTCTTCCTTAGTACTTGCGTAAAACGATTGAAATTTAGTTGAACCGTTGCGGGAAATGACATTATCACGTGTTGAATTTCAAATTGTTGCAGGGCAAAAACGGCGCTCTCATGACAGGGTGTTTTTGATTATGTGAACTGACCTGCAACTTTGTTGTCGGTACTGTGGTATTGCATAACTGGAGTTCAATTCCTCGCAGCGTATGAGGAAAATCCAACTCCTACAAAAGAGCACAAGTAGTGTTATTCTTGAAGATAAGCTATTGTAACTCTCCTAATACTGAAAAATATTGAAAATTTGGGCCATTGCATTTACACGAGATGTTTTTGAAAGAACGTTTCTTTTCACAAATCAACATAATGAAGACATTTTCGTTTTATTTCCTGTTTGCATAAATCTAAATAAAAAGCAATTTGAAACTAAGAGTGAATATCCAACTTCGTATGTGCTGCCTTTTATTCATTTCCTCCATTTATCCACGTATCAATCATTCTTTCATACATACTTTCGTGCGATAGTTTTTATATGCACTGATTGTGATAAAAAAGCTGAAGCTCCCAGAAGCACGAGGCGGCTTGCGATCCTTGTTGGCGGGCAGATAGAGGGCACCACGCGTGCGAAGGGATTACGCTTCCTCATGTGCAGGAGCGCAGTTTCTTCACGCCCGTGAGACGAGGCAGGGGCAGTGTCTTCCGACAGGGCCCAGATGTGCCTCCCTGCGCCGTTGGTGTCAGTTCCACGAAAAGAAACAGTGACAAGGCGCGGATTATTGCTGCGCCCTGTTCAATTTTGTCACAGCCAAGGAATCGCTCTTCAATATCGTTATGGGTGTTTAGAATTATTCCCAGTTCTTTCTGCTTTGTTATTATCTGGTTGCTTGACATGTTTAGTTGCGCGTAAATGACTCGATTTGAAAGAGAACATCTTAGATGCAATAAATGTCATTCGCAAGAAGACTGTGGTTCATCAGTGTCTCGAAGTTTTAATTTTGCAGTTTTTGAGTAAGAGACTATTAGTTATTATTACATTATTTATAGATAAACTTGCTTTGTAAAATACGTCATCATATATTTATTCCATGTTCTTCCTGAATTTGCTTCATTCTTTACACCTTGTCTGCTATTATAAACAAAAATGTTGCGCCAGCAAGTATTTTTATGCAATGCTATATCAATATAAGTTAGTTAAAAATGTTATAAAATTTAGTAACATATTCGTGCACTAATAAACGAATAATATGGAAATTAATGTATAAGTTGTATCTATAATAAAATAATAAATAGCATGACAACGACTATTAGATAAACTCTAACGCGCAAGCAGAAGGTAATGACGGGGTAAGAGCAATGAGCATTCAAGTTCAGTTCATCTGCGTAATTTTAAAATGGCTACGTATTATCATTAATTTTGTCTTCTCTCCGTGCATAATTCGTTACTTAGCGAACACGAAACCGCTATAGAAGCGAGTTTTCCTGAACAAGACCGTCGGTGCGTGACTCTTCAGAGCCGAAGTTGAAACATACCTTTAACGCGTGAAATTTGCGTACTTTTAGACAGTGATTATATCCATTATTTACAAAGCTCAAGTTGCATTTTTAAACACGTCTGATGCATATTTAAATAATTTATCCTGTCAGATTTAGGTTTTTGTGTTCATTTCGGAAACAAAAACAAACCTTTCGATGCTGGAAAGTTGGCGAGCGCTCCCTGTACGCACAATCTCATTTTTATTATGAACAATATAATACATTCAGAAACTTGCTAACACATGCATTATCATTTTCTCTCATACTACCTGTGTGAGCCCCTCATACTGAAAAAGCAAATAATTCTAGTTTCTGTTTGTAATAAATAACATCCTCTAATTCGTTTGGCAGTTAGAAATCACGTGTTATTTCCAATAAGACGAATCCATCAACTAAATATCCTTCAGAAGAGTTTCAGAATGCTCCAAATACTGACTGAATTATTGAAGCTCAGGCTCCACCTCCCGTGACCTGTTTCTCAGCGAATTCTGTAAGGAGCATTAGTCTGTAAGGACAAGTGGTAAGGAAATACGAATACAAGAAGCGATCATTTTTTCTAGTTACGTGAAATGGGACATGCCATATGTTTTGTTAAACACTATTGGTGTTAATATCAGGAGGTAATTAGTCGATACAAATGGGTTTTTTGCTGAAATGGTCACATCGCCGTAAAAATTAGCTTGGATTATTTTTAATTGATAGAACATGACATTTCAATTTTTTTGTGCTCGTTCTCCATTGCAAACGACAACGATTGACAGCGGGCCGCCCTCCACAATAACTTCGCATCAATTTTAATAATTCATTCGTAATTAATAATCCGTAAATAATTATCGCATTTTATTGTTCTTCTTTCTCATTTACAATTCTCTCACCAACCGTGCGATAATACAGGTTTTCTAGTTTCAAATGAAATCTACAGCGAAGCGACAGAAAACCAATAGAGCCTCCATCAGTGAAAGCTTGTTGAATTGTTATATTGTTAAATCGTGAAAATTACTCCCTGGCGTAAAGGCTCTGTTAGTGGTGTAATGTAGGTAATTATTTTACCAATTATACTTACAGCCACAAAATATTGAGTGGCTGATCGGGAAACTAGTAGATAAAACATGGAGGGTTACAGATAGTGAAACGGGAACAAAGAACCAACCCTAACCTTACCCGGCACGGCGCGGTCTGACTGGACCAGTGTTCACTCCACCCGCGCAGTGCAGCCTTGTCCGCCCAGTTCCCGTTTTCTGAATCGTTTAGAAGTCAACAACCACCGGATCATACTCAATGCGACTCAAATGTCCTGTCCTGTCTGTTGACTATACCATAAGCTATTTAAATCTATTTCGTTTGTAATTTGTATTGACTGAATTTTTGTAACGAAAAGATTGTGACAAGAATTAAGAACTAATGTGCGCGCCAACAGCCCCCCCCCCCCCCCGCAGTGAATAAGAGAAGCGAGCGCCCTCTGCCGAAGCAGCGTCACGCGGCCGCGAAGGGAAGCGGGTGGAGCTTCTCCGCCCCGCCGCCTGGGGCGCGCGCCGCCATTGGCAGACGGCGAAGCCGATTTCATGCACGCTACTCGTTAGAAGAAAGAAGCAAGAAAAACAGACATTATTTAAATATTTATGTGATTTTAAATTCGTATGAAAGTACTTTAGTGCCTAAAACGTTCTGAAAGGGTCGTTAATGGTTATTTTAATATTTTTTGCCGTAAACTGCCTAAAATATGTAGTTTTGAAGAATTATAATTTTTTTTAATTTCTCATTTTCAAAATTTGTTTTTCCGGAATGCACATACTCTCCAGACTTTCTCGAAACGCGAATATTCCTCGATCGCGCTCCGAAATATCTCCCAAGGCGCTGAGAATAAGCAGCTCTGCCAGACAATGTTCAGGCCTTTCTCACTCGCGTGCGAGCAGCGCACTTTTAAAGCAATTGCACCCTTTCAGCAAACAATACGCGAAATTCAATCCTTTTACGATCAGTTTTAGGTGCCCGAAACAACATTTTATAACTCATGTTTTTCAAATTCCTAGATGAATCATTTTGCAACCTATTTGAAATGCCTGAAACGTCGTATTTTAATATCTAAATGTGCCTGATTTAATAACTTTGTTACCTGTTTAGGGTGCATAAATCATCTCTTTTTGTGCCTAAAGTCCTGAGGTCTAGTCGCGAGCAGTGGCGCTCCGAGTGAGAGAATTCAGTCGCTTTGCGCAGATGGAGAGTAAGCATAATAAGACGATCAGAGATTTGCATTGTATAGACGAATTCGAAACTCTTTGTTTTTGCATTTTTTACGAGTTCCTGGGTTTGTAAAAAACTATAGACACAGGTCATATGTCCGTAAGCTACGTATTTTTCTTTCAATTTCTGTGCGCATTGGAAATTATCAACGTAGATTTGTGAGACGTTTGCGAGTTTGCAAAAGAGAGAAGCCAGACGTGACTGCTGGGAAGGGAATATTGGATCTGCCCTTTGATGGCTTGGGAGATGGCCGACGGGCCAGCCCTTCATTTGCGAGTGCTACGTTCGTCTGTCTGTTCCACATAGCGGCAGAGATGAATAATTTCCAACGCGGTTTCTAGAAATGTTGCACCTTAAATGTTACCTCTGGGGTTTTAAAGTTTACAGCAACTACTCAAACTATCTAAAGTAACTAGGAAACTAGGAAAAGTCATGATTTGCTTCAGCGCCACATGACTGTACATTGCGAGATTAAGTTTCTTGGTAGTCGTGTAATTTTCTTTTTTTATTTTCTTTAGTAAAGCTTAGTTATTGAAGGCCGTGCCTTTCAAGAGATGCACGTTTTCTGGGGTATGTGACACGTGAAAAGTGCAACTGATATACAAGTGATTGAATTCTCGTTACTAATACGTCAGAGACAAATTCCATGTGTAATACACAGACTGAATTTGCCAAAATTGGATACTCTTCGTCGTTTAGTTGTGCAAATACTAAACGTTAAACTTTGAACAGTCCATCACCTGGGGAGCTATCCATTCGCTTCTTGGGCCTCAACTCAGGGCTGTGGCTCGGCCAAATGGCGAGCGCCGGGGGGGGGGGGGGGGCACTGCCTGCGCAGCCACTACCCGGCCGGCCTCCAACGCCCTAACGCCTTGGGCGAAAGGGCGACAGGCGCAGGAGGGGGCGAGGCTCCTGGCCGGGGCGGGAGATCCACGCGGGAAACGTGTTTGTTTAAATGTCATTCAAAAACATTGGTGACAGGAATTCATACACTTTATTTGCTTCATTTGTTGGTCATATGAATGCACGATCCTTATTACTTTGTAAAATTCCATTGTGAAAATGTCTTAAATGTGTAAAAATGTTCCATAAAAAATGTGTGTAACGTTAGAGAGTTGGGAAAGGTTGTAACAGCAGGGGAGAGAAACTGGAAAGGGTGGAGATGAGGGATGGACAATATTCTGCATTTGCAATGAGGCAGGGGCAGAAACATTACAGAGCGCACTAGAATGGAAGTGCACAAGATAATTAGAAAACAATTGATGTCAAAATGGGTAATGATGCAGAGGGAAATGAAAGGAAAGAAGGAATGGGACAAGAGAATAGACCGGAATGAGAGCAATAGATGAACGGGAAGGACGATGAGAGACGTAAAGAATGGCATAGATTGCGAAGCAAGGAGACGGAATGAATGAGCGCGTGAGGAGCGAGAGACAGTGTTGAACGCGCAGAGCGATGTGATGGTTCGTGAGGGGAAGAAGCGGGGCAAGTGGGTGGGGGCGGAGGGCCATAAACAATACAAAGCATCGCAATGCAAGCACCCTAGTGCGGCGCCGTGGGGAGGGGGGCCGTGCGGAGGGGGGTCGAGGGGGCGAGAGGGCGCGTGTCGCCCGGGGCGATAAGGGCGGCGCGAAGGGGCTTCGCCAGGGCTGCCCCGCGCGCCCCAGCGCTCCACGTGGCTTCTCCACGAACCAATCATCGCCCTCCCCCCTCCATTTCATCTATGGGGTACCGCAGGGTTCGTTTTTAAATGACACATCAAAGTTCGAAAGAGTTTGAAATGAAGGTCTTAGGCGAAAATTACATGTGCAACCATTCCCGCTAACAAAACTGCTTATTAGCTGTTAGCATTGAAGTTTTAAATAAGGGCCTTCGCGTCGTCCATCGTAACGTCGGTGCAGCCCTGACTCGCCCTCTGCCCTCCGCTGCCTTCGTAACTCCTCTCCCTCCCTCCCTCGCTCGCATCGGAAGCCGCGACAAATGGCCACATGAGCGCTGCGCGTCCTCCTCTCCCGCTCCTCCGTCATCTCTCTCAGTGGCCGTTCTGAAGGCGACAGAGGGCGCGGCCGTCGCCGTTTTCCCCTCCCGACAGCGCTTCGCCCGCCTCTTCCCCTCAGGGACAGCGGGGGTGGGGTGGGGCCTTCTCTTGTACGGGGGCGGGGGATCAAGGAATCCGCTGATACGAAAACATCATGCTCTTCACCAAACAAAAAGCACACGAGATAAGGAATGAGTGGGTTTAATCGTAAGTCGAAAGCGAGTGTAATTAATTTTTTCTTCTTTATTTCGCAATATCTGTACGAAATTCTATAGGAATGAAGAAATACTCATTATTCGTACCAGTTGTATTAGTGTTCCTTTACGATTGGTTTCTTAAGTTCATTCACGTGATGAATTATTGTAATAACTAGGGAAAAGATTTTAAGGTTCGGCACCTATTCAGAAATATATTTGTTTTCATACATATAGTTCAATATGCATTTCAACGCAAGATCTACTTCTTACAAACTCAAACAAAATTTGATACGCATATACGCAATGTGTTCGAAAAAATACGGGAATTTCGTTATTGCACGTGTGATATTAGTCTGGTTCGCGCGATTGTTTTTTTTATTGCGTTGGTAAACATATCTGAAATGCATCTGCACGCTGGCTCCAGTGTTGGAATGTTAGTCTGTTGTTAGTTGCGAAGAATATTACGCATGTTTGCTTATGAGCGGCGGTTTTTGGTTAGTTGAAAAACTGGATCAGAGAATTTGCATTCAATTTTTCTATAAAAACGGGAAAAACAGAGAAATTGCATACGTAAACCTGCCAGAAGACATGATGAAGATGTTGGATTGTTTAAGTGATTATGTCAATGTGGGCTGACTTTGTTTGTATAAGCATTTACAATGAGTAAAACTGTTTATAGTTCTTATCGCTTCGAATATTTTCCTATGACACGTTATTGGCAAACATTTGCCATTCGTTTTCTGTATGACAAAAGCCCGCAAGAAAGGAACAGCTCTCCAGCCGGTGTCCCTGGCAGCGTGGAGCGAAAGGTAATTCTGTGGCCGTGCATAGAGTTGGGGCCAAATTCAGGGCGATGCAGATGAGTTCGGAATTAAGCGGTTCGGCTGCCGTTCACCTCCGTCTGCCCCAGGAAACGCAGTTAACTGGCGCCGCCGCCCGTTCATATTCACAGTATCGACACCGCTCGCCCGCCTGTCGAACAATATCGCCGGCGGAGCGCGGGCGGCGCTGGCGGTTGGAAATGGGAAACGCTGCGGGGCAGGAGGCCCTGGAAGCAGCGGCAAATTGGGCTCCGGCTGATTTTGTATTTCAAATCGCAGCTGTTTCCTTACACAATGCTAAAAATATAACACGCAGTGAACAAATAACGTTTGTACCTCTATCTGTATGAAAATTCCTGCCCCCAAAAATATTTTAGCTGGAAAAAGATTTTAAAAAACACTTTTCTTTGGGCATGTTGGATGTACCCAGGAACTATTTTAAAACCCCACGTCTTCTAATCTTCTAGACTTTGGACTAGATCCAGAGGGTCCGAAAATTCGGTATTTGTTTCTGACAAGGGGTTATGATATTTATTCCAGTCCCCATTTTTTAGCATGTGCCGATTGGACTAGAAAGTGATAAAATGAAAAGGTAGGTCTAATTCGTACAGGAGTAACATTTTAATCCCGTGTGTATTGACCTTGGACAGTCAGCGCCAAAACAAATGACTAATAATTCCAAAAATCACTCCAAAGGAACATACACATTTATAATCGGATTACTAGTCACATTGTTTAGGATACATTAAAAAGGTGGTTGTGGTTACCCCACGCTTAACTGTATACACATGCGCACACATGCGCCGCCAAACTGTGTTATCAATTAGACGTATGACATTCCATGTAATTTTGCAAATCTTATCCTCAAAATTGGTTTGACGTCCGCTGACACGTTAGATCTTTAACCTTTCTGACAGCATCGATTGTCTGCTGTTTGCTGCAGCCAATGAAGACTCCCCGCAGCGACGTAGGCGCCTTGTCCCGCGGCCAGCGCTAGTTATTTGCTGCGAGGACGAAAAAGCTCATTAGCAGGGCGTTGTATGCGGCGTTTGGACGTGTGATGTGTGGACGTACAAGGGTAATGAAGACGAGGTCTCTGGCGAGTGGAGGAGAAACCGAAATCGAGGGAAACCTGTTCGGAGAGAGGCCGTAATATTCTCTTTGGAGCGGCGCGTGGGGTTTCGGGTGGGGGGGGGGGGTGCAGAGCAGCGGCTGAGAGCGTCGAGGCAGCCAACAGGGCCTCAGCAGCGGTGGGGCATCGCGATTAGATTCGTTTCACCTACGATTCGGGACCGAAGCTCCATTAGCAGAAGAGTGCCCAGTGGCCACTGCAGCACGTGGGCATGTTCCACCGAGGCCCCCGCGCCGCCCTGGCGCGCGCGGCCTCCACTTCCACGCCCGACGTCCGCGCCCTTCGCCCTTCGGCGAATTCATTCTCTGGCTGGCGCCCGCCTGCTCCTGCCCGGAAGTTGCCTCATACTGCGCGACTCGCGAATAACCCGGAGCCGCCCACCTCGAGGGCACCGCGGGTGACAGCACATGATGCGAATTCGTTACAATACTATTTCCTTGTTTGTACTTTCCGATTTTCTACTGTGTTTGCAGGTCGAGAAAGAGAGAAAATAATAAACTAGTGATTTTTACGTTCGCAACAAACACAGAACACGACGTCGTGTGGTAGCGAGAAAATTGTTGTTAGTCAAACCGTAGGTTTTTTATTTATATAGTCTTGTATTAAGAATAGAGGAGTATCTCGAAAGCTGTGGATTTTGCTCCCTGGAGCCAAGGCCAGGCGCTCCCGGCTCTCCCAGCAGGAGCTCTATGACGCAATCACATGTAAACATTTACATTTATGAAAATTCATGGGCACGGTGCCACTCTCTCTTCACTTCATTCGTTCACGTCCTTCCCCTTTAGAGAATGCAACCTTGAACAATCCAAACCCGACCGCTTGTGGAACCGATGCGTGCGAGGGTTTGTGTCGTGACCTCTCCACACAACAACGTTCGTTGCCCCGAGAGATAGGCGCATAACTCGAGGAAATGCCGGGAGGTCGTAAAGAAGAAGTAAAGTAAATATATTCGCGTGGGGTGTTGTGTACGAAAGAAACGCCGGGAAGGCTTTGGGAGCAAACAGTTAATCGAGCGGAAAGGAAGTTGCTGGAGGGGAAGAGAGATTACAAAGGACGGAATGTCCGGGAACGATCCGTGCAGGTGATTAGAAGAAGAAGGGATTTGTAGCTGCGAGGGAGAGACAGGAAATGAGTTGAATGTGTTAGACCGAGGGAGAACTAAACGTAAAGAAGATGCGGGGAGCGACTTACACAAACAGCCCGTGAAGACGAATGCAGTAGTTGCGCTAAGGGTGAGCAATGAGCCGTGGCCCCATTGCGAATTTGGATATGTTTGGCAATCAGTATGTATTTTGTTCAGTTCCAGATTGCCTCCTATTTTAACCATACATTTGGGGAAGAGTCTTTTGACGTCAACTGGCAACAAATGATTCAACTATTGAGAAAAGACAGTTCCCTCTACGATTAACTATTTATTTACGTCAAAAACAGTTAAAAACTGTGTGTGACGTTATATGGAAAACGTTGATTTGAAGTTACATTTATGTCCAGAAGCAAAACAAGAGACCATCTCAACATTTGCTCGAGGATCAGGGAAACTGGACGAAAACCTGTTCGAGATGGAGGTCATTGATGCAGAAACTGAAGAACAATACGTCCTTACAGGTTCTTTACAATTATACAATCTAAATGGTATATAATACATTACATATCATTGTCAAAATTAATTTAACTTTCCTTTTGAATGCTCGGTATAGTCCTCTAATTGTAAAAAACAGTTGTGCAACACATAAGATTTTACTTGGGACTTAAATTTTTGTATCGAATTTAATCGTTTAATGTCACTTCACAAGGTGTTGTAAAATAATGTACATGTATTATATGTGACTTTTGTAATGAGCTGTTGATACTGTCACCTGATGAATATGATTACTACGTCGAGTCGATTACTACAATAAAATCGATTATTGATGGAATCATTGAAGCCAATATCTTTTAAGTATTTTCATTATCTTTTAAGTATTTTTACGCATTGACCAACATAATACGTAAATAAAACAGTTTAATGCAAAAAGGTCTAGAAATGTATGCCTTCCTTTTGTTCATGGCTGTGCACCCCTGTTGTTAGCGTGGACGAAGTGTGAGTTGCTACGAGGGCAAGTGATGAAAACAAATGAAAGTTTCTGGTCGCTTTGGCTGGTAGTTATTGATTAACATCGGAATTGTTTGTTCGTTCATATCTGAAAGTGGTCTGATCGTTGATCACTTGTAACTCTTTCACTAATCGTGCAGCATTAAATTTATAGCATGCATGCTCTGAATTATGAGGTGTAATGATTGAGATTAAACTAAAATTCCGTGATCGTTAATAGTCACAATTCAATATCCGACGGCTTGGTTTTGTCAAAACGAATTCTCGTTGATTTCTTTGCTTCCCTGTAAGATATTTTAATTCTAACCTGAACAGACTAACTTACATCATAGTTTCAATCTCGTGCAATTCGTGCAATGTTTATTTTAATAGTGCACTCAAGCGGATGCTGCTAAGAGCTTTATTTTACCGCATGCTCTTTAAGGAATTCTTTATTTTATTCTTTCTTGTACGTACACGCACAAACTTTGAACCGTGCAACTTCGTGTTGAATAACTAATGCGTAATATATTTTATTATATTGTTCTTTAGTACATAAAAAACTTGTGAGTTGTTTAATTTGTTGCTATTTTATGTAAAGAGGTTTGATCTCTTTTTTTTTTCCTTTTTTTCCTTTTTATTAAGTCAATTGCAACTCTTGGCCTTATTCTTATAGGACTTCTTTTCTGTTAATGATATTTTTAGGCTATAATAATAGTAATAATAATAATAAATGTCCGCAACTTTATAATCTCTTGCGCAAGGTTCTTTTCCTTCAAATTGCCATGTTTCCCGCAAGGGATTGGAATAAGCTGAGGAGAGAGAGGATGAAATTCCTTTCCACTCGAATCGAATCTGATCCTTCAACGAATCCATTCAGTCTTCCTTGGGACGGTAAAACTAAGAAGATAATAATAATAAAAAATAATAATCTTAGTAATATAAAGTATGAGGATTATTATCGTTATTATTGACGATGAAGTTCATTTGAGGAGGTTGCTTTATTGAATGGCTGAAGGGTGTGGCCATGGCTTGCGAATCCACGTTGAGCTGTGGGGAGGAGGGCAGGATTTGGCAGGCGCCGCCGCCGCCGCCACCGTGTCGGTGATCGATGGACAGCCACCAGCTCCACTCGTGCGTGCGCCAGAGGGGACCGAAGGGCTTCGGCCTGCGCACACACCTCTTGCATCCCATGGGAGAGGCCGCGAACGGTGCGCAGGTGCTGTGGAATCACGTTGGCCATGAACAAGTCAGAGAATACTGGTAATTGCAGAAGAATGAGAGGGATATCAGAGAATTTCGTACGTGAGAGAAAAGTGAGGGGCAAGTAAAGGATTGTTGCTGACGATCAGACCAAAATTAAAGAGAATAGGAAGAACAGCATATAATGCCAAAAATCGAAATTCTATTCTCTCGTGCACTAATACTCTCAAAAATGCTTTGTTTATCCCAAAGCGCCGTAGTTTTTTACTGATAATCTTCGTAACTGATTTTATATTTAGTTTAAAAAAGTAGTATTTTATTTACCACCCTGAAATAATTAGGTAATTGCACTCATTTGTATCACGAAATTCGGTTAACATGTATGCATTACTAATCAGTATTTCATTAAAATACATTTCAAATTAGTGTAGGGTTTTTCGGTATATCGTTCGGTAAATGAACCAAACGGGAGTAGAAAAACCGAATATATTATGGGAACTATATTCCCAAGAATAGAGGACAATCTTGAGAGAAAGATACAGATGGTTCTGAGATCTCATGTCCGTCAAAAAATGAAGGCGAACGAGGAACTGATATTGAATTTGGAAAATGTTGTTGACATTTGAATACTATTTACTAGTACACTTGTACCATCTCCTTGCTTTCGAATTGCAATATGCAACATAACGGAGGGTTGAGTGCAAACACGAGGGCGGTGGCTGACTTTGCCGGTGCCGCGCAGGGGGGTGGCGAAGGCGGCATTCGCCCCTGCGCCCCTGCGCCCCTGCGTCCCTGCGCCCCTGCGCCCCTGGGCGCTGCCGTCCGACGAATTGGCTCGCTTCTGGCGGACGCGCAGGGAGACAGTGGCTGGGGAGCCACAAGCAGGCTGCACATCAACATTGTGCATTCTATGATAGAACACAAGTATTAGAAAATAATAATTGTGTCTTAAAAAGAGAAACCAAAATCTTCATTAAATTGACCTAACAATAATTAATTAGTAGAAAGTGGTTACACACTTGATTTTGAATGTGAATACGACTGTATATTCCTGTGCGTCTTTCCAAACCAAAAGTATAAAACCAACTTTAAATAAAAACACAAACTGTTCAAAACATAAAAAGAAAAAGTGGCATTACTCACGGGAAACTGTCTCTGCTTCAAAATTGCGTCTGACATGTTTTGACTGTAAAATGTTTTTCAGTAGAAATCGGTTGCAAGTGGATTTCTTTCAGCTGATGCGGGGATGCACTAGTACTACTATTTTTGCAAGGGTAGGTTTTAGGACCTAGAAACGAACCCATTAGCCAAGTCTGCTGTCAAATTAGCGTCATTTGGTATTTGCAGTGATATGCTGCCATTGATTTGTCAACGATGTTAAGCGAACATTTTGAGCGAGGCAGTCAGTGGGGAAATCAACACTTTTCATTACAAACGGTACGCCTCTCATTACCATAAATTTTAAGAAGTGTAGATTTATGGATAAGAAAACTAAAATGTTAATCTTTGCGTGGGAGGCGCGAGGCGACCGTGAGAGCGCCGCGATGCAAGGCCCCTTGCGTTCCATCGCCCCCACCACCGCCCCCCTCCCTCGAGGGCCACGTCGGTCTCCTTCTGAGAACGCTAGCGGGCAGCGCTCCGGAGTAAACGCGGGAAAGGCTCAAGTGGCGTAATAATCGTTTTATTGCATTTACACCTATTAAACGGTAAAAAACACTTTTTTTACTTTAGAGACTCTACAAATGAATTTTATTACCGAAATCTTGACTTAAGAGACAAAATCGGTAAAAACACTACTTCAGTTACTTTAACCCATTGTAATTATTTTGTTCAATCCTACGAACAGTCAAGGAAAAGGAAAGGAAAAGTTAATGTCTTTAAAAAGAGAGGTATTACTGAGGTGAACCACCCACAGATACAGATCCGCTCTAAATAGCTTTCTGGGTTAAGGCCAGTGTAGGGAGGAAAAGCGTGGATGTCTTCATGCCCTTGTGCCTTGGTGGACAGTTCGTAACCCCCGCCACATCGAGTCGAATGTGCCAACTCTCCCTCCCTCCCTCTTTCCTTCCTTCCTTCCTTCCTTCTTTCCCTCCAGCTCGATCAAAAGGTCAACGGACGATCGGCGCCACGGAGCAGGCGGCCGCAGCCTTCAGTGAGGTTCGCCCGCGTTTCCACCAAAGATATTCCCACTTACTCTCTTACTCTGCACACGGGAAGCAGGGCAAGTCAGATTGCCTCGTCCCGTGTTCAAGAGCTTGTCTGAATTCTCGCTGCGTTTGCAGCCGAAAGTTCTTTCCCCTCCAGAAATACAGTAGGACACTTCACAGGAAATAAAGTATGTTCAATGCAACATCACAGGTAGCAAGTCCATAGGCAAACAGTGAAAACCAAAGATAGATTCATTCCTTGAATTATCTGCTTATATTATGAAGGATCTGTTCGCTTCTTCATATTGATGGTTGTATTTACTCGCGTAATTACTTTTATTTGGCAAATAACCGTGATAAATGTGTTCCCCTGTCCGCAGATGGAATTGCGCCAGTCACGTGTTTGCAAAAGAGCGCTGCCGACGAGCGGACTTCCTCCCGAGGGGGAGGGGTGCACAAAACTATTCAAACTCTACTGTGGAAGCAATGAAGAATTACGGGACGGATTATTCGTTTGGATTGCGTTGTTTTCACTATCAAAAAGCTGAGTTTCCGTTTTATGAAATGTATATGAGTTCAGTAATCGTTTCGTTTTGTTTCATTTTCCCTGATTTGAAACAACGCTGTATCTTGGTGACAAACAAATTCAAATTAACAACGCGTTTTTGACGTGTTTCCCAATTATAATACCTCGTGCGTAGCTGAGGACGATGTGCGTGAAGTGGTGGGCGGGTGAAGGAGGGCGAACAAGGCGCTCGTGAGTCATCGGGGAAATCCTGTCGCTCGCCCTCTGCGCCCTGGCCCTCCCGCTCGCCCGCCGCCCGCCGCGCGCCGCCGCGGGCGCAACCTTTGCGGAAGTCGCCCCCGGCGTTTCCCGGTCTCTCGTGTGCGGAGAGCGCTTCTTGAAGGAAGTTGCGCGTGAGAGACTGTATCTACACGACAACGAATTGGTTCACTATTCCCGTTAGTATATTACATGTTGTGGCCAAGCAGCGGCGGTGTTCTTTTCCTGTAGAAATGGGGGAACTGGCGCCGACCTACTCTCTGGCTTACGAGGTTTTCCTCTCCAAGTATCACCCCCGCCGAGAGCAGCTACAAGATCTCGTCCGATTTTCGCACTTGTTCGGCAGTTTAGTGCAGTACGTGTAAGTGGAACTCGGAAGGGGGGGGGATATCGTCCCACAGTTCGAAGCCAGGTTGTTACTGTTTGGTATGGCTACGGAAACTGCCAATCAGAGCAGCCGATCAGGACAGACTTTTCCTCCAGACAGTGGTTTAATGCGACTTAGCTATGTAATCATGTCGAAAATCATCCAATATCGAGTCTCCAACGCTTGTACCTCCCGTGCAGAGATGCTACAGCGACAACACTTGCGTTATCTCCTCCGGCAAATTTGTTTTTGAGAGGAAGTAAGATGTCCCTTGATAATCCTAAACCCAGCTCATAGGTTGTACAAGCAGAAATGAGAATCGTGTTCAGAACAATGTTTTTGATTGATCAGAGATCTGATTATAGTGCAGTGAATACAAGGGAGTTAACTTGCGTGCACACGAAAGTTGGCTCACTCACGTTCCTAACTTTTTCACACGCTTCGCCATAGTTGCGGTCGTGTCCTTCTGCACACTCCAGTGAGCTCGTGAGAACCGCCTTCTGATTAGTGTGTCCATTGTGGCTACAAGTACTGTCCGGACCTGCACATCAGAATCAGACCGCAACGATAAGAAACGGAAACATTACGCCAAGCGTTTCTAACAGTAATGTCATGAGTCTAGATGTGCCCTTTCTACGTACATGATTTGTATATCTCCCTTGAGTTTTCGAGAAGCTTTATCTGACGTTATTTAATGGACATGTACTCGTAAATATAATAACGTGAGCAAATTGCTGATAATGTAAGTATTAACGTCGTGAGAGACAAGTTTTCTTTTTTTGTAATTCTTGAAAAAAAAAAAAAAAAAGAATAGAGCAATATGGCGTTTATAACCTCTTATAGAGTGCATTTAGCACAATACCTAACGAAAATTTAAAGAAAAAAGTTCGAACGGTTTTTGAGAAAATCTTGTTTTTGTTTTTTTTAATTGCACAAATTGCATGCAATATTGCAGAAAAACTAAAATTTTCAAAAAATGTACATGACCTTAATAAAAAACAAATTATGGACAACAAATGTTATTTGAAGAAAAAAGCCCTATCTTTAAGTTTGTTGTTGTAGGAAGACCCCCAAAAAATTCAAGCTTTTGGAAGTTTCAAAAATTCAGAGTTAACAGTAAAATTGGGACTTATACCACATTTATAAGTGCATTTTACTCTATTCTTGTAAGAAATTTAAAGAAAACATTTGGAGCCATTTTTTAAAAAATTTAAAATGTTCCAGGAGTTAATGTAAATTACCACCAAAAACTAATGAATGACTTTGAAAATTACAATGATTCGCCTCAGACCAAATGGACAGAGGTTTCTTCAATTTGAAAAAAAAAATTCCTTCGAATGGTTCAGGCGCTAGTGTTGTTCACATACACCAGACACACGAACGCACGTTTTGAAGATAAAAAGAGCGGTTTTTCCGTTTCTGGGGACCCCAAAACGTGTATTTCCGTTTTAATCTCGAAATAGATTTTCTGCAGCATTACATAACTTTCGCTATTTTACGTATATTACTCCATATATACATACGTATACAGGAAAGTAAAAGTCTGCAATGGATTTAAATTTCATAGAAACACACTTTTCAGTTTTTTTCGTCAGTCTGGCCCACTCCCAAATCCTCTCTCGCCCCCTCTGCGCTTCTATCTCTGTGGCGACAGCACCGGGTACCTCATGTCGTGGCGTCTCGTCGAAGAACGCTCGTGGGCCCGGGCTGCTCGGAAGGTCGGGAGACTGGGCCGCACTGCGTTCACCCACGTCGCCTACCTAGAGCGGCGGACGCCCTTCTGCTTTGCCTATCGACCTGCGAGGGGCGCCACCCCGTAGAGCTCCTAATCCCCCCCCCCCCGTCATTAAGACTGCAAATAAACGGGGTCTCTCCAGGAGCAGTTAGCAGAGCACGCCTAGCCCCGCTCCGCCCGCCCCGCCCGCCCCGCCCGCCCCGCTCCGCCCGCCCCGCTCCGCCCGCCCCGCTCCGCCCGCCCCGCCCCGCTCCGCCCGCCCCGCTCCGCCCGCCCCGCTCCGCCCGCCTCGCCCCGCTCCGCCCGCCCCGCTCCGCCCGCCCCGCCCCGCTCCGCCCGCCCCGCTCCGCCCGCCCCGCCCCGCTCCGCCCGCCCCGCTCCGCCCGCCCCGCTCCGCCCGCCTCGCCCCGCCAACGAAATACGAGGTCACTTCTTATTTCGTCCAAAGTATAAAATTACCAAGTGACGAACAAAGAAGATGTAAATCCAGTACTAAATAAAAGAATGAAATGAAATAGAAAGAAACATTCTTCAATTATATTTGATTATAATTCATGTCCCAAATGCTTGCAGAAATATACTAGATATCCGTAGCGAAAATTGAATAGTTTCTGGCTGCTATTAGTAGCGTCCTTTAATCAAATATCACACAGTATTCACATTTCTATATATTCCACTTGTTACTTGATTCCATATTGGTTGTAAAAGCGGTACCTTTAATAAGCTTCTTTCGTTTTCGTTTTTTGGCCCATCTCTCTTTGCAGATCCGCGTGGTAAACGATGTTCTACCAAACGCTTTAGCAAAAATGGCCGAGTTTCTGTTACTTTTGCTTGCAATTAGATTGCGAAAGAAAATTATTCGAATTATAAGAAAATGCCATCTGCTTGATCCCTGAAAGCCTCTCTTCATTGAGCTTGAAATCTTACCATTGCTTTGCTTATTTATTTACGAATCTGTAAAACTTGTCAAAACTGTCTTTCTAAACGGTGGAAATATATGTTCATGCAATACTCATATTTATAATTACAACACACGTCGTAGAAATCACTTCCATCAATTGTCAATATCAACAGCTCTCTATCAGAAATTCCCAAACAATACATGTTGTACATAATTGTTTCTATACAATTAGAGACTATACTGACCATCAAAAAGAAAAATAATGTTCATTATAACAAAACAGTGATATACGTATAATTAATTAGTTTACATTTGTATTGTATACATTGTTTTAAAATACTTAATTTGCTTGTAACAAGTAATGTACTTCAGCTTCCGGGTCAAAGACTTCCATTTCGATCTGGTTTTTGTCCAGTTTCCCAGATCCACTGAGCAAATGCTGAGATGGCCCCTTGTTTTGCTTCTGAACATTAATGAAGCTTCACAATGCGCACGTTTTGTGGAACTCTCCTTTTGCTTGTAATGGTAAGAGTAGAGGTAAGGGTGAGTTACTATTTTGTCAGTAATGCAGAGAAATCAAATCTGCAGTTCGTTTACAGTTGCAAGTAAGTTTTTTATAATTGCGAAACAAAAATGTTTAGTTTTTTAAATATTGCTAATCTGGTGCGCTTTTAATTTTATTTTTATTTGTCATTAACGTTTACGTATCCTTCAAGTATTTTTAGTTAAAAAGGGATTCTAGAACTCAAGAAAACGTGCGCAGAATATCTACTCCCCCCATACGTCACATACAGCTTTGTCCAATTTACATCACTGTCCAATTTATTTTACTGCATCTACAATGGAATAATGCTTACAAATTTGCTCTAGAAACATTCTTTTTTGAAAGCAATATTTTGTGAATCATCAGTTTCTCTCAATCCTCATTTGATTAGTAGCCACTGCGAGACTTTGCTCTAAGGATATTGGTTTGAGGAAGGGCGCGTTATGAAGTGGGGGCACGGCCGCCTGTAGCTTCGCCTCCCCGCGGGCAGAAGGCTTTGGGGGCTCTGCGCGGGCGTCATGGCGGGGCTCCCTTATCAATGTTTTGCTGCGGAAACCGATTACGTATTCACGCCCTGCGACAAGCCCACATAGGCCCTCGACGGGGGAACGCCGACGGCAAATGTGTTACAAATGGAGCTTCCTGCCATCTTTGATGTTTAGTTTAAAATATTTGAGTTGGTTTGATCATCAATTTCTCAGTTTTCAATTAGTTTTTAATCTTATCAACTAATGAAGGCGTGGCTGCTGATCTTTGTCAGAATTTCGCTTCAAAGGTATGAATTTCTAGGGTAATAATCATTACTGTATTTCACTGCCAAGAATTACATAACAAGCGGTCATTACCTCCAAATTTGTTTCCAGAGCAAACATTTGCACGGTAACGACTCATAAATACTGCACTGTATACCGGTGTTTGAATTTTAAGGACTGGCATTATGATGAGTCTGCGAAGTGGCAAAATTTTCCGTGAAACAGGACATACGTGTGAATCGATTTCTCAAATTACATTTACAGGCATAAACAAGAAAAGAATACTTGAACTAGAACGTAGATGTTTACGGTATCAACTATAATTATGAATTATCGTATTTGAGCATTGTTTTATTTACAACTTACTCTTACAGTTACCCAAAGTAGTTTTAGTCAAAACTTCTATGCTCGTTTTTTGTGGATGACATTGAAACTGTTTTTTAAGAAGAGACTGAAGACACAATTGTAGATGTATGATATATTTTGGAATATGTACTGATAAAAAACGTGTTGGGTCATATTTTGTAAACAATAGAAGAATACGTATACGTACGTTCTTGTGTTGTTTTATAATGGTCTTATTAAACATCTTGTAGTGATGTGCACTTAATTAACTTAAAGTAATGTTAAATATGTGTAGTGTTTTTACAAAAATCGTTTTGAAATATTCTTTTCAAGCAGCCGACTTATCTGCTTTTATTGTCGCGCTTTGACGAAAAAGTAACTGCTCAATCGTATTCTATACACAACAATGTTTCTGTTTGACGTACAGGTATCCTTCCTAATTTTCATTGCTAATCTTGGATTCTTTTGAAGCACCTTGTGTTTTGTATTTAGAGATACAAACATGTGTTAAACGTGAAAAATATTGCGGTAGGAATGTGCCGTGTAAATGCTTTAGCGATATCAGTTTTTGTTGGGGAGTAATATAATCAGTAATGTGATTAATACTACAATAAACGTAATTGGTTTATATTTTTTGAAAAAACTACACTTTTAAATTATCGTAACTTAACCAAAAGAGGAACGAGAAGCACTTTTTAACGGCCGATGTTTAAAAAATGTTCGAATCGAAGTGGTTCAACTACTCCCCTAAACCTAGTAGGTATTACTTATTTTTATGGATTTTTTCAAAGAAGGTGGCAATATGGGAAGTATTAAACGCCTCGGCCGGAATCGCAAATAATGGGCTGTCTACCAAATTGGAACTGCGCCGCTTGTTTCTCTACTCTTAGATTCATTTGCAACAGTTGTTAACGTCACTCTTCTCGGAAGAGCAATGTTAACAACTATTGTAGAGGCCACGTTGAAAAGAACACTTCTGAACCTTGGTCTTCCGTTCCGAAGGAGGATAGTATGTTGCTGACCCCACTGAATTCTTCTCAGGCTCGAGCGGCCGGCCTGTCGCACAGATAGATAGAGAGATAGAGATAGAGAGAGAGATATAGATAGAGAGAGATAGATAGATAGAGAGAGATAGATAGAGAGATAGATAGATAGAGGGAGAGAGAGAGATAGATAGATAGAGGGAGAGAGAGAGAAAGATAGAGAGAGAGAAAGATAGATAGATAGAGAGAGAGAAAGATAGATAGATAGAGAGAGAGAAAGATAGATAGATAGAGAGAGAGAAAGATAGATAGATAGAGAGAGAGAAAGATAGATAGATAGAGAGAGAGAAAGATAGATAGATAGAGAGAGGAGGTTGGTAGCACTGATCGTGCCGTGCGAACGCGCTGGATGTGAGGTGCCGCTTCAATCCGGAGATACAAGAGAATTCTGGGCAGGAGCGACCCAAGGTATGTTCACGCAAATGACTAAAGCTATGCTTAACGTGTGGAAATAAGGGCATGATCCGGGATGATTGCTTAATCACTCAGACAGCACATATTTTCCTTGTCATCCACCTTCTTGTGCCGCCATTGAAGAGCGTGACCTTGAAGCGTCCTTCAAATCGGCAGCGCTGTGCGGGCATGGGTGGAAACTAGACGCACAACTAGCGCTCCCTAGCAGTGGCTGACCAACAACTGCAACCTCAGCGCCCCCTGGCGTTGCGGCTGCCACACTGGTAGACACTAGCGCCCCAAGGGAGTGGATGACCTACCATCCATGGCGGAAATGGCTGATAGCTCTAAGGTGACCGCGATTCCGCGTGAAGGAAATAGTCGAGAAGAGGACCAAGGGACCTCGAGCCTTTTGGCCAGCCCACTGAACGCCCAAGTTAATGAAAATGCCGGGGAGGAATGCCCAGCCATAAGAACCCTCAGTCAACAGACTGACCTTCTTAGAGACATGGAGGAAACAATCTCCGAAATAGGTAAAAGACTTGCGTTCATGCATTCTATCGTTGCCGACGCGCGCAATATCCATAAGCCCGTGAAAGCGGCACTAAATGAGGCCATGGCACTATTCGAAATACTGACGGAGAAGAGCAGTGCTATTATAGAAACGGGATCAGTTCGAGAAATAGTGTGCAGCTCGGAGACGCACATAGGCAAGAAAATAGAAGAAACCGTGCCTAAAAAGAAAAATAAGCATGGCCAAAGGAAAAAAAAGTCACCTCGAGAGGACGGCCAGAGAAGGGAACCTTCCGAATCCCGCACAAGGGAAATAGATGAACCCAGTGCACACGGAACAAGCGAAGAAGACGAACATCTCCCTCTCGAAAGCGAGCTAGAAGAAGGCTGGCAAGAAGTCAGAAGGAAACAAAAAAAGAAGAAAAAAGAAAGTAAAAATGACGCCATCAAAGTGTCAGCTAAAGAGGGTACGTCATACGCTGACATCTTTAAAGAAATCAGCGCAAAGATAAAACCCAAGGAGGGTGGAGCTGATTTTAAGATGGTGAGGAAAACAAAGAAAGGCGAATACCTATTCGTCCTTCAAGAACAAGGAAAAACCCAAGAATTCCACCATGCATTCAAAGAAACACTGGAAGGAAAAGCGGATGTAGCGGTCCTAACTAAGCAGTCGACCATCGTCGTTAGAGACGTAATGGAGTTCTCCACCGAAGATGACGTGAGGGAAGCCATCCGAAAAGAAGCGGGAATACCAGATCTGGAGATGGCCTGCTACCTAAGAAAAGGGTACGCCGGCCTACAATCGGCAATAGTCAAATTGCCGCAGAACGTGGCCGCAGCTCTCCTCCAGAAAAAGAAAATAGCTGTAGATATGGTATACTGCAGTATCACTGTGCGGAAGGAGGTGATCAGATGCTACAGGTGTCACGCATATGGCCATATCGCCAAACGGTGCAGCGGCCCCGACAGGAGAAAGCTCTGCTGGAACTGTGGAGGTGACCATCAAAGAAAAGATTGCACTACGGAGACTGCCTGCCTATCCTGCAAGGACAGCAATGTCAACAACCAACATCGCCCGGGCAGTAAACTTTGCACGTCGTTTCAAAATGCGCTAACTAAGCAAAAGAAACAATGGAGCTAAAATTCCTGCAAATAAACCTAGGGAAAGGCAGGCAGGCACAAGACCTACTCCTGCAAACGGTACAAGAAAAAAGAATCGATATAGCCATAATATCGGAACAATACAGGAAGCCAGTCTCAGGAACATGGTACCAGGATCTATCAGGCAAATCAGCTCTCTACGTCGCCAACCCAGATCTGAAAATTCGAAGGGTGGAAGAAAAGAACAAGGGCTTCGTATGGATCGAAGTAGGGTCCCTTCGAATTTATAGCTGCTACTTCTCACCGAATGACCCCTTTCATACATTCGAAACAGAAGTGCACAACCTAGAAGATGACATTCGGACCGCTACTGGAGAAGTCTTAATAGCCGGGGACTTCAACGCGAAATCCTCGGAGTGGGAGTCATCAAGAAGCGACAGAAGAGGGTCTCTTGTCACAGATATGGTAGCTAGGAGAAACCTCGTGGTGCTGAACAACGGAGGAGTAGCAACCTACGAGAGATACAACTCGAGATCAGTCATAGACCTGACTCTGTCCTCAAGGAAAACTGCGGGACAAATACACGACTGGACGGTTCTGGAAGACGTCTCTCTCAGTGACCATAATTATATAGAGTTCGGCATAGAAAATAAAATGCAGAGAATTAAAGTACGGGAAAAGAAGCTGAAAACCTCATGGAACGTGAAAAAACTAGACCAGAAAGCTCTAGAAGAGTTTCTGAAGGAACAAGCGACCCTGGACGAACTAAACTGGACAGAAGGCCCAGGAAACAAACTACTGGGTCTAACAATTAAAACAGTCAAGGAGGCGTGCAACCGATCTATGCCAAAGAGATCAAATACCAACCCCATTCGGAAGCCAATGTACTGGTGGACGGACGAAATCTCAGACCTGAGAGAAAAATGCAAAAAAACGAGACGTCAATACACGCGCTCCAAAGGATCGCAGACATTAAGAGAGGCGCTTCGACAATGCAGACAGGAACTAAAACACGCCATCAGCAAAAGTAAAAACCTCTGCTGGACGGAGCTACTAAAGGAAATAGACAACGACCCATGGGGCAAACCATACCAAATTGTGACAAAAAAACTAAATTGCAGGCGGAAATCACCCGGATTGGATGATCCTACATGGGTAATCCAAATCATAAAGAATTTGTTTCCATCGCATCAGAAACCATCGATTGAACAATGGCAGCCCTGTAAAATTACAGAAGACCAAATGTTTTCCCCAGAAGAGCTACAGAAAGTATGCAGTACTCTTAAGAACAAAAAGGCCCCAGGACTCGACGGGGTACACAATGAAATTCTGAAGACAGTGGCAAAGGTCCATCCTCAACTTCTTCTGAAAGCGTATAATAGATGCTTGAAGGAAAACGTTTTTCCGAGTGTATGGAAAAAGCAGAAACTTGTACTCTTCTTAAAAGGCAGCAAACCACAACACGAGCCCACATCTTACAGACCAATCTGTCTACTAGACACGATGGGAAAGGTATTTGAGGGCCTGATCCTGCAAAGACTACAGACATGGCTACAGGAAACACACGGTCTGTCGGAAATGCAATATGGCTTCCGAAAATGCAGATCGACAGTCGACGCTATCAAAGCAGTCGTAGAAAAGGCAAGAGAAGCCAAAGAGGGACCAAAAAAAGAATTCTGTGCCCTCGTAACGCTCGATATCAGGAACGCCTTTAACTCGGCCAAATGGGAGGAGATTATCAAGGCTCTGATAGAGAAGAACACCCCAGAGTACCTCACCAGTATGATACGGAGCTACCTAAGCGATCGAAGGACAATTTACGAAGGTGAAGGAGAACCCATTGAAATTGAGATGACCTGTGGTGTCCCACAAGGTTCAAAACTTGGTCCTGTCTTATGGAACATTATGTACGACAGTCTACTGGGAATAAAACTCCCGCAAAATGTCTCAATAGTAGGCTTCGCAGACGATGCAATAATAGTGGCAACGGCGGAAACATCGGCCCTACTAGAGGTCATCGTAAACGACACCCTGAGAAGAGTGATGAAATGGCTGACGTCCAAAGGGCTGGAAGTGGCAGTCCATAAAACGGAAGCATTGCTTATCACCGAAAGACGTTCCTACTCCAACCCAACATTCCTAATAGGCAAGGAAAAAATACAATGTGGCAAGAGCCTTCGCTACCTAGGAATGAAAATTGACAGGAAGCTCAGTTTTGGACCACACATTAGTGAGACGACGGAAAAAGCCCTAAAAATAGCAGCAACGCTTTCCAGATTGATGCCGAACACCAGGGGCCCCAGCGAAAAGACGAGACGAATTTTAATGAGTGTGATGCACTCGAAAATGCTCTATGCAGCACCGATCTGGGCAGAAGCTCTTCAAAACAATAATCTGAGAAGGAAAATGCAGTCTGTCCAGAGGAAAGGAGCTCTACGCATAACATCGGCGTATAGAACTGTATCCGGAAGTGCGGTTCTTCTGCTGGCGAACGTCCCTCCTATTGACCTGCTTGCTCTAGAAAGGAAAGAAGTTTACAACTACTCCCATGAGCAAGAAGGCAACGGAAGGCGAACACAACAAGATAAGGATAGCGCAATTAAAAAAGCGAAAGAAAAAGTGATGCACCGCTGGCAGAAACGCTGGGACAGAGAGGAGACCGGCAGATGGACTCATAGGCTCATCCCGAATATATCCAAATGGATAAGCCGCAAACACGGGTCCGTGACATACCACTTAACTCAGGCATTCACAGGGCATGGATGTTTTAAGGCATACCTTAAAAGATTTAGCAAGACAGAAGACGCGGTATGCTTCTACTGCAGCCATGAAGTAGACGACGCCGAACATACGCTGTTCCATTGCCCGAGATGGGACACGCTAAGGCATCGCATGATATGGGAGGTCGGGTGTAATGTCTCACCAGAAAACATGGTCACACTTATGATCTGTAACAAGGCGAAGTGGACAGCAATAGAGAAATATATCACCGCCATTCTCAAGAAGAAGGAAGAAGACGAAAGAAACCAGTCATAGCTGAATCTGAATAACACCTCGTAGTAATACAGCTGGCACCATCCTGAAGTAATGCATAACTGCGGTTCCAGGGTGGATAACGCCAGGAACACAAAGGGTTTGTGGTTTTAGTGGGTAAAAATCTCACACTGTTGAGGAGTGCGGGCTCCTCTTCGTCTTTTGAAGATTTCCACAGTTCCCCTCGTAAAAAAAAAAAAAAAAAAAAAAAAAAAAAAAAAAAAAAAAGATAGATAGAGAGAGAGAAAGATAGATAGAGAGAGAGAAAGATAGAGAGAGAGAGAGAAAGATAGAGAGAGAGAGAGAAAGATAGAGAGAGAGAGAGAAAGATAGAGAGAGAGAGAGAAAGATAGATAGAGAGAGAGAGAGAAAGATAGATAGAGAGAGAGAGAGAAAGATAGATAGAGAGAGAGAGAGAGAAAGATAGATAGATAGATAGAGAGAGAGAGAGAGAAAGATAGATAGATAGATAGATAGAGAGAGAGAAAGATAGATAGATAGATAGATAGAGAGAGAGAAAGATAGATAGATAGATAGATAGAGAGAGAGAAAGATAGATAGATAGATAGAGAGAGAGAGAAAGATAGATAGATAGAGAGAGAGAGATAGATAGATAGAGAGAGAGAGAAAGATAGATAGATAGAGAGAGAGAGAAAGATAGATAGATAGAGAGAGAGAGAAAGATAGATAGATAGAGAGAGAGAGAGAGAAAGATAGATAGATAGAGAGAGAGAGAGAGAAAGATAGATAGATAGAGAGAGAGAGAGAGAAAGATAGATAGATAGATAGAGAGAGAGAGAAAGATAGATAGATAGATAGAGAGAGAGAGAAAGATAGATAGATAGATAGAGAGAGAGAGAAAGATAGATAGATAGATAGAGAGAGAGAGAAAGATAGATAGATAGATAGAGAGAGAGAGAAAGATAGATAGATAGAGAGAGAGAAAGATAGATAGATAGATAGAGAGAGAGAGAAAGATAGATAGATAGATAGAGAGAGAAAGATAGATAGATAGATAGATAGAGAGAGAAAGATAGATAGATAGATAGAGAGAGAAAGATAGATAGATAGATAGAGAGAGAAAGATAGATAGAGAGAGAGAGAGAAAGATAGATAGAGAGAGAGAGAGAAAGATAGATAGAGAGAGAGAGAGAAAGATAGATAGAGAGAGAGAGAGAAAGATAGATAGATAGAGAGAGAGAGAGAAAGATAGATAGATAGAGAGAGAGAGAAAGATAGATAGAGAGAGAGAGAAAGATAGATAGAGAGAGAGAGAGAAAGATAGATAGATAGATAGATAGATAGAGAGAGAGAGAGAAAGATAGATAGATAGATAGATAGAGAGAGAGAGAAAGATAGATAGATAGATAGATAGAGAGAGAGAGATAGATAGATAGATAGAGAGAGAGAGAAAGATAGATAGATAGATAGAGAGAGAGAGAAAGATAGATAGATAGATAGAGAGAGAGAGAAAGATAGATAGATAGTTAGAGAGAGAGAAAGATAGATAGATAGATAGATAGATAGAGAGAGAGAGAAAGATAGATAGATAGATAGAGAGAGAGAAAGATAGATAGATAGATAGATAGATAGATAGATAGATAGATAGATAGATAGATAGATAGATAGATAGATAGATAGATAGATAGATAGAGAGAAAGATAGATAGATAGATAGAGAGAGAGAGAAAGATAGATAGATAGATAGATAGAGAGAGAGAGAGAGAGAAAGATAGATAGATAGATAGAGAGAGAGATCGCAGCCCGTCCCGTGCTGTCAAGCTGGTCGCCTGGTCGAAAACAATCGCGAAAGTGGAGGGGCCGGTGCGCGGTGTCCCTGGCAGGCGTCGCCCCAGCGATGCGAGCGCCGCCACGCGCCTCTCTGACGCAATTAGCGCCGCGACGCAGACAAGTGAACGGCGGCCCCTCGGGAGGGTTTTGGGGGGCCTTGCTCGCGCTGCACTTTCGGGGCTCCGTCGCCAGAGCAAAGGGGCAGATGCTCTCTGGGACACTACTTGTTCCTTTGTCATCCTGGAAGTAAAAGCTTCCTTCGGGAACTGGATTTGTTCTTTAATGCCGAAGGAATTCCCTTTAAACGTTGCCTACCACGTTTCCTCTAATAGTCACTTCATTCACGAGCTGGTTTTGAAGATAACCTTTTAACTAATCCATGTATGCCCTTGTTTCGATTGTTTAAAATCTTATAGTAGACAATAACTGCAACATGAATCATGTAAACTTGTTTAAGTGCATTGGTTTTATTTGAAAATATTTTTTGTTATTAAAAATCTATAATATAAAAATGAATCGCAAAATGTGTTGGTAACCGCATAACTCAACAACGCCTGGACCAATTTGGGCAATTCTTTTTTTAAAATGTTCGTTGAAGTCCAAGGATGGTTTTTACGTCGAGAAAAATTCGAATAATTGCCGGGAAAACCCTCAAAACAGCCCTTAAACAAGAAATATCAGAGGAGCCCACGCTCGCTCTTCCTGCCGCGAGACCGTACTCCATCAACACATCCCTGCCTGATTGCGTAGGCCGGAGCTCCGAAGCACCGCGGCTTGCCATCCGTCAGCAAGCGATAGATAAGAGCCGGTGCGTCATCTGCCGCCGCCCCTTCCCTTCCCCCCGACCTGCCGAGGTCGCTGCGCGTGGATTGCGTTATCTGCCGCCGCCCCTTCCCTTCCCGCTGCCGGCGGCCGCGAGTCAGTCAGCAGTAGCGAGTTAGAGAGGAGTTAGCAAAGAGAGTAGAAGTGAGTAGTGAGTATAATATTTCGTTGGTTTTAATTCACCACGGAGAAACGTTACAATAATATAGATATGCCTCCTATTAGACGAAGCAATTTAGGTAGAAGAACCCGAAATGCTACAAAGCAAGCTAATTACCGATCTAATCATGCTGCACAAGAACGTGACGACCGAAATGAACGTGAAAGAATTCGGGCATCACGAACGCGTGAAGCGCGAGCGCTACATTCAACTAATAATCGCGCAAGTTTGAATCGAGCTGCTTTCAGTTACGATGTGTCAATTGACTACAGTAACTACCAATGTGTTGTTATTGGTTCTATGAACTCGGTTTGCTCATATTGTAAGGCATTGAAATTTAAAAACGAAGCTAATGGATTGTGTTGCGCAAATGGTAAAGTGAAATTGATACCATTGGAACCACCACCAGAGCCATTGTACTCATTGGTTTCAGGAATAGGAACAGATTCCATACACTTTTTGACAAATATCCAACAATATAACAATTGCTTTCAAATGACTTCCTTTGGGTCAACAAACGTAGTTCGGGAAAATTTTATGCCAACTTTCAAGGTATGTATTATAGCAGTTAAACATAATTATTTTATGTTCTGTCACCTAAGTTAAGATGTGTTACTAATTTTCAATGACTTAATCATTAAGATCATAATCATCACTTAGTCCCCATATTATTTGGTGATTCAGTTTTAGCGACACTTTTATTATTTTGAAACCCAATATATTTGATGATAGATATTAGTTACAACTAATTAGGAGACAGATATAATTTTAAAGAACAAATATTATTTAAGTTTGATCACTGACAATCCATAAATTTATACCCCACATTGCTTATTTATTTTATTTACGACTGCTATTAGTCAACGTACGTGGCCCAACATCATTCCAACATTTACGAGCTGTTGATGGTGAATTGTGTGGATCTTACAGAGAAGCCTGTCAACGTTTGCAATTGCTAGAAAATGACGCTCATTGGGATCAAACTCTCAATGATGCTGTAATATCATCAAACGCTCATCAAATACGAACATTGTTTTCTATAATCATATCTACATGCTTCCCATCAAACCCACTTGATTTGTGGATCAAGTACAAAGATTATATGTGTGATGATATTTTGTATCAAATACGAAATAGAATGGGAAATCCAAATATACAAATCAGTGAAGAAATATACAATGAAGCATTGATTTCAATTGAGGACATGTGCTTGATGATGTCAAACAAACTATTAATTCAATTAGGCCTGGCCGCGCCCAATCGTCCAATGCATGATGCTTTTAACCAAGAGTTGAATCGAGAAAAACTGTATGACCTTAACACTTTGAAAGAATTAATTCAAACAAATCTTCCATTGTTGAATGAACAACAGAAGTATGTATTTGATACTCTTATGAAAGTAACAAATGATGAAACTGGAGGGATTTACTTCTTAGATGCACCTGGTGGTACAGGAAAAACTTTTTTGATTTCATTAATATTAGCAACGATTCGCTCACAAAATAAAATTGCACTTGCACTCGCTTCGTCGGGAATCGCAGCAACTTTGCTTGAAGGTGGTCGAACAGCACATTCAGCATTAAAATTGCCATTAAATATGCAAAGCAATGAAACTCCGACCTGCAACATTTCGAAGAACTCTGCAATGGCAAAGGTCTTGCAGCAATGTAAATTAATTGTTTGGGATGAATGCACGATGGCACATAAAAAATCTTTGGAGGCTTTAGACAGAACCTTAAAAGATCTACGGAGCAATCATAACCAATTTGGTGGTGCAATGATTTTATTAGCAGGAGATTTTCGTCAAACATTGCCAGTGACTCCACGATCAACACCAGCTGATGAACTCAATGCATGTCTAAAGTCCTCCAATTTGTGGAAACATGTCAGAGTACTTTATTTAAGCAAGAATATGCGTGTCGAGTTGCAAAATGACCAATCTGGAAACATATTCTCTAAACAACTCATTGACATTGGTGATGGCAAATTTCCTATAGACATGTTGACTGGCTGCATTAACTTTCCTCAAAGTTTTTGTCAGTTAACTCGATCAAAAGATGAACTTATTCAGAAGGTGTTTCCAGATGTTTCTCAAAATTACAGAAACCATGATTGGTTGAGCGAACGAGCTATATTGGCTGCAAAAAACATAGATGTAAATGAATTAAATTTAAAAATTCAAGAACAAATTACAGGCGAATCGAGGATATATAAATCAGTTGATTTGGCTACTAACCAAGATGATGTAGTGAACTATCCACCGGAATTTTTAAACTCGCTGGATTTACCAGGATTGCCACCTCACAATCTTCAATTAAAGGTTGGATCGGTAGTTATAATGTTGCGAAATATCAACCAACCACGTCTTTGCAACGGCACACGGTTAGCGATAAAAAAATTACTAAACAACGTGATAGAAGCAACTATACTGAAAGGAAAGTATAAAGGAGAAGACGTTCTCATACCGCGCATCCCAATGATTCCGACTGATGTGCCGTTTAACTTTAAACTACTACAGTTTCCAGTTCGGCTTGCTTTTGCTATGACCATAAACAAGTCCCAGGGGCAATCATTAAGGGTTTGTGGTATTAATCTGGAAAACCCATGTTTCTCACATGGTCAATTGTATGTTGCCTGTTCCCGTGTTGGAAAACCATCAGATTTGTTTATCTATGCGCCAGGTAATCAAACAAAAAACATTGTATATCACAAAGCACTACAATGAAAATAAAACTGTTTTTTGTTAATAATTATGATTCACATGATTAACAATAAAGCGATTACTTACTTTTAAATGCTTATATATGTTTTATTTAATTATATTTCTTATTCACAACGCCCTATCACCAGGGTGACGGTTCTGTTCAGGAGATTTTTTGCCCAGACTATAAAATATGTAGGAACAAAAAACTGTCACAGTACAAATCTTTTGGACAGAACGAAGTCTGTCGGGTCCGCTAGTAAACATATATTTGTGGTATCTAATTGATACTCTTGTTTAAAAAATATTTAGAATTTTGTAGTTTTGTTAAAATATTGGATGGATTTCTACCTCCATTATTTTGCTCCACAAATTTAGCAGTTAATAAAAAATATATATTACACATAGTTTAAAGTCTATTACTAGTAAATAACATTTCTGGAGATGTTCAGAAAAAGAAAATTTGCAATTTTGTTTCATTCATTCGAGGTACCTTTCATTATCAGAAATGCAGGCAACATGTCACCTAAAATGTTAAAATGCATGTTAAATGCATAAATTTGTTGAGACAAAAATATACATTTTAAAGATCCTGAAAATGTCCCATGCTATGGCTCTATTGGGTAAAATGATTTGTCCTTAAAAAAATAATTTTCTTAATGATATTCTGATTTTTTTTAATTATTTAGTGTATTAGTATTGCATAACGTATGTGTATCCTTCACTTTGAGTACCAGTACTTCATTGACACTGAATGCTTGTCACGATCAATGCAGCTATTCATTAGGCTATCTTTTAAAACATGTGGTAATAGCATTTGGGTAACTCGCCAGCAGCGACGAATTGAGATTGTGAATGAGGAAATGCGGTCTGTGAATCGACTGATTGTCTCCTCAGAGTTGAGTTCCTGTCGCTGATTTCGACGTTTCGTTTTGAGGTCGGAGGTGCCTCCATTTTGCTGTTCATCACGACCTGTTTTATCGTCCTAATATAGTCCGCTCGTAATGAATTGCAGCTATTTTTCACATCCCTCTCAATCGATTATCGAAAGTTATTGACTAAAATAATGCTATGTTGGTCATAAAACATCCCACTGACTGGTTTTGAAGGTAAGTGAATGAAAATGCTTTAAATGGGCTGCAAATGAAGAAAACAATATTGAAAAAATCAAACCTATCAAATACCTTGGAAACCACAACTTGTTTTTACGCGAGTATATTTCATATTACAGAACGTTGAAACGGTGAAAGAGGTAAATATTTAAGGCCCCTGGGTGCCACGGATGTGTTGTAAAGATTTTATTATATATCCAATATAATTATTCTTTGATCATGTTTATAAAATTCAGTAGCATTCGAACGTTGTCAAATGTTGAGTAACATTTGTAAGTAATTTTACTTTTCAATACTGTAATCTAGGAGAATACTGCTTTGTAGGAGAATTAGGTGCAGAGTTAATCATGTTTCGTCGTAGATGTTTGAGAGAAGAGTTTAAAATTAATTCTCTTTTATTCGGAAGGTAATGGAAAGCGACCGGTTTTGTGTCAAACGGATAGCTTTTAAAAGAATTTTAAGTCTTGAAGAAGACTAAAGAAAACCTAAATAGAACATTCGTTCTCAAGGTAGTAAGTAATTTTCTGGATTAATGACATTCTGTTTGTCCGTGTATCATGTATACCATATTCACTGGTTCAATTTTGTTCTTATTGAAATCTGAAAGAGATAGCATATCGCCCTGGAACCCATTCAGTTTGGGGCTTCTCTGGAATGGTCTCTTTATTGCAGAAGAAACTTTGTCAAACCGCCTCCATTTTTTACTTTTTGTTGCTTTCTCTTTTATATTTCATTTTATTCGTAATTCAGTAGTAGAGCATGTGGCCAGGCTTGAGTGGCTGGCCGAGGGCCCTGGCGCCCGGCTCCTGCTCCGGTCGGGGCTCGGAGGTGGCCTGGGCGGGGCGGGGCCGCTGGCAGTCACGTGGAGGAGGCGGTTCTCGTTTCTCCGGTCAACACAGGTGCACTTACACACTCGACTTTACAACTGATGTCGAAAGAGATGTCGTTAATCGAAATTTAGTACCGTTAAGTTCTGGGTGCCCTTGAAATTCCCCACAACATTCATTATATTTTATTCCTATATTGCAGTTAGACCTCCAGATATTTCGGCTCAAATGAGGAGATAACTTTTTTCCTCCGCGTGAGAGCGGTGGGGTCCGAATGGGAAGGGCGGTGAGAGGGGAAGGAAATTCAGTGATTTCCTTCTACACTACAGAGAAATTCACTTCGTTCTGGTGTAATGGGCGATTCAAATCATAAAACTAACTCCGGTAACGTTAAAAATGTATCTGTACGCTCCAATTATATACGTAAAAAGAAATAGGGTGTTTCTTCCACCTGCTGACTATTAGTTGGTTGTAAGCTGCAATTCATCAATCATATGAGGCGATGTGCTCAGAAAGTGCAAGTTTCATTAATATAATTAACGTTTCGCGGATTATGAAAGTCTTCTAGAAGTAATTGCATTGGCGGGAGCGTCTTGTGCTCGTGACTTGGAAACTTCTAGATAAATTTCATCGAATTTGTTAATTTTAATTTCCAGTGTAAATTTCCTCGGCGGTGTGCGACTCGTGAATGTATCGGAAATGTCCAATGCAGTCGCGATAGTACACAAGGTGGCCCTGCCCGTCTCCCCACGCTGCTGTTCTGTTTCGAGGGTGGGGGAGGTGAGGGAGGGAGGTGGAAAGAGATCCCCGAGCGCGTCGTTTGTTTACCGCTCCCGCCGCGTCGCGCTAATTGACAGATGGCGCTGGCTGTCGGGGTGGGACGCGCGCGTGCGGTGGCGAGTGGGCGTAACAGAGAAGAGCCCGAGGCGACGCTGTGCAGCCTCCCGTCGGCAGAACCAAAGTCTCGTGTTCGTCTCTTGGAAGCTGCCTCGCTGACGCATATGATATGAAAGGACTTCCTGGAAAGTCGAGAAAATATTTTATGGTTCTTAGTACTTAGCCACCTCTGTCGTACCTGGGATGAGTGGTTCAGATGCAAGAATTACAGAGAAATGTTTGACTTTATGTGGTTTACGTTAAACAAATTATCTTATGCGTTTGATATACTGTTTGGTAATTATCCGAATCGGTATTCTCTGTAGAAAGTGATAGAAAAGCGTTGTTTGTACTGAACTATTGTTCTCCCTTAATAATGTAACTTGTATAGATCTGTTATCCACTTAGATTGGCATGACATATCGCCTGTGTTTGCAAGTATGATTAAAGAACGAATAACATCGATGACAGGGATATGTTTTTGAACAGGAGTCCCCTCCGGCAGACAAATGTCCCAGTTGCGTTTCTTGCAGCCGCCTCATGGCTGCTACGCTCTGCACTATTTCAGTGGCGCGCCCCTGCATCGTGACTGTGCTTTCAGTCGCCTTACAGTGATCCCTTCTTGAAAAGAAGTCTCAATATCATTGTGACGTTCCCCTAATGATGTATGTGTGAAGGTGGAAGGGCTGGCAAGTGCACGTAAAGAGGGTTAATGCGCTCTTGTACCTTTGGCGGAGGAACGAGGAAAAGCTCTCGAGGTCTCCGCAAGAGTTCGGTAAATATTTGAAGTCGCGGTATCGATTTTCCACTGGTTGTATTTCTTTTGGTATCGCATTTGCTTTGGATATCGATAGTCAAGTCATTGTTCTCAAGTACAAATAACCTTCCTTGCCTCACGTGGTAATCACGTATTCACAAAAAGACTGTAAAAGATATCTCCCATTTTGTATCAACCAGATAAACTCGTGAGCAATATCTCTTAAATAAAACGTTTCAAACTATTTCTGAAAATGTTCAGTTTTTAATTGAACAGTGTTGTCAATTGCCGAAGCGAAGTGACGTACGGTCGCAAGGCACTCAAGGGCCACATGTGTTTCCGTCTCTGTTTGTTCCTAACTCCCTTCTACTCAACGGGATGTAACCGCGAGGGGAGGAACAAGAGCATTCGCGTGTGGACGACTAAACCCGAGCTGTGCTGTACAAAATGAGCGCCTTGTCGTTTACAGTTTATTGAGTTCAGATTTCCGGTTCGCTTAGAGCAAAAGAGAATTTTGAGGGACGCGCAACGAAAACTGAACAAAACACTTCAGCGATATAAATCTACATTTCTGCCATCTCGCATATGGATAATTATCCCTTAGTTTCCATTAAATCGTAATTAAAGGTAAAGTACTTTTCTCTTTCGACAAAAATTCCAAACCCAGCTCTTATGGCTGTTAATAGCTTCATCCAGATACATTTACGTAAGCATAAGACTCACATTCTGAATTAGTTTCGTAAATAACTATTAAAACGTTTGAGACAACTTAATAATGTGATGTAAAATGATCTAAAATTTGAACGCAAATATGTTGCTGTACTAATGTTTTATTCGTACACTCAAAGAAAACAAAAATGTTGTAATTGACCTTTCATTTTGACCATATGCAATTGAAACCAGGAAGTGAAAGTGGCAAAGGAAATGACCCCATGAAACAAACAAATCTTCCTACAACGGGGAATAAACGAGATGTTTCTTACCGACACGCTGAAGCGTGCTGCGGGCGCCGGGCATTCGCTCACTTGCACTTTTCATTGACAAGTGAATTACAATAAAATGTATGATCTTGAGAGATTCTGGAATTTTTGTACACATTCAGTGCATTATTATTATTATTATTATTATTATTATTATTATTATTATTTATTGTGCTGAATGTGAGCTTTGTTTTTCACCTTGGTGGAAAATGATTTGAAAAGAGAATTATTGTTAATATCTGCTCTATTAATGCACGACGTGTTGCGATTTTACACAGCAACCCTTCGCAAAGGCCAGCACCCCAATCGCGTGAGCCATTGGGGAGGGCATTCAATGCATAAAGATATCATAGAAATATGATTTCATTGTTGTAAAGTTAATTTAATTATTGATTAAATCCTTCTTGCAGGTGTTAAAATCAACTATTCATGCTACAGGTGAATGCGGAGCTGTATTTTCCGACAAGCAAAATAAGAAACTTTTTAGGATAGCTAACCATGGGGGCGTTTTGCCTGGGATTTTAATAATTTTTTAGAAGCGTTGTATTGGCCGTGCGACGGACAGTACTGAACAGTATTCAAAACGCAATCTTATTGGAATCATGAACACTGAGCAGCTATTCCAATTTAGAGAACATTACGCCATTGTCCAATTTACCAATGCGGGTTGGAGTTTAGGATATTATTAGGGATCTCTGTAAATATCTCATTAATCAATGTCTGTATTATTATTTTGATAACTTAAGTCGTGGTAATTGTGTGAATAATCCGTTCAATTTTCATTCCCTGGACTGACAAGAGTCATGTCTGGTACATAACTATTTCCCAATATTTATTTATTTTTATTTATTTACGTCAAAAGCAGTTAAAAATGTGTGACGTGCTATAAGGAGAAGTTAATTTGAAGTTACATTAATGTCCAGAATCAAAACAAGAGGCCATCTCAACATTTGCTCGAGGATCAGGGAAACTGGACGAAAGCCAGATCAAGATGGGGGGTCATTGACTCAGAAGCTGAAGTACAATACTTGTTACAGGTTCTTTACAATTATACTATCCACATGCTAAATAATACATTAAATGTCATTGTCAAAATTAATAATACGTTCCTTTTGCATGCTCGATATAGTCTCTAATTGTACAGAAACAGTTGTGCAGCAGAAAAGATTTTACATGTGACTTAAACTTTTGTATCGAATTTAATCGTTTAACGTCATCTGGCAAGGTGTCGTAAAGTAATGTACATGTATTATATGTGGATTTTTTGTAGTGAGCTGTTGATACTGTTACCTGATGAATGGGATTACTTCGTCGAGTGTTGTAGTTATAGACAACGGCGTTTGCTGAAAATATATTCCCGCCCTTAAGTAAGACATTTTTGGCAAAAACCACTGATTCATATATCAAGAGACAAGGTAATGGTAAAATTACCTTGGTAATTACCATGGTAAAATTTACCATGGTAAATTTACCATGGTAAAATTACCATGGTAAAATTAATAAAATTTACCATGGTAAAATTACCATGGTAAATATCTAGATTAATAAATAGAGACATACAAGAATCACGTGGGTGGGATTTGCTTATTAATCTTACAATTGGTTTTTGTAATCTAAAAGTGTGGGAGCTGTAAGATGTATTTCCCCAGAATATTATGCAATGTCTCAGGCAGGAATGTACATTCGCGAAATATACCAACAAGCAGTGTGGAGGCTGACTGAATTTGAAAGAATTCTGAAAGTGTAGCATAAAGAACTTAATTTAGTGTTCGATTCATTTAAATGGACTTTCCATTTAAGGTTTGACTGAAATGAAAGACCTACAAATTTTGTTAACATAACATCAGTCAATGGCACTCCGTTCATTTTCAGTGAAGTGCCGAGCTGTTTATTTGAAATGGAAAACTGCTTTAAAACAGTTTTCTTTTCATTTACTAATAATTTGTTATTACGGAACCAATTTGAAATATCTGCTATTGTACTATTTACGGTTTTTTTATTTGCAAAGAATATTCTTATTATCCGCAAAGAGAACTGTTCTTCCGTTTCTAATCGTCGAGGGCATATCGTTTATGTATAGTAGGAAGAGAATAGGGCCTGAATTTGATCCCTGCGCGACTCCACATGCAATTGGCAAAGAATCAGATAAGTGCGTACATAATGTTCCAATAGATTCCATATACAATACGGAATCTTCTAGGGAATACCTCGTTCCTACCACCTTCAGTTCAATATCTTTGATGGTGTGCTGTTCCCCCCTTCCCTGTCCCGCCTGCACTTCCTGCGTGGGTGGCAGAGGGCGTTGGCCGCGCGGTCCGCCTCGCGCTGCCCCGCAGAATCCGCGTGGAATTAAAACAAACCCTCTCGCTCTGCGCACGCGCTTCCGGATTATTGCGTTTCGAGTGACCCGGACGCGGCAGCAATTCAGCTGGATATTCACAGCGAATTAATGTGGGTGGGGCGGCTACATATATTATTGTCTGCGAGTATAACAAAGAGAGTTAGAAAATACATTTTTTTATATTGGAAGCGCCCGAGTTTTTCGTCGAATACATTGTTGTTTCGCGTCTGTTTCAGCTTTCTTTTGTTCCCCAGAGTTTGTTTTAATTTCATTGTTATTTTATCAGAAAATTTTCATTGCAATATTCGTAAGATTCGAGAAACATCGGAGATAATTTACAGAGCGAAATGGGAACAGCGAGGCTGAATTGAGCAAAATAATGACGAATTTATGTTGAGCGCGAAAGAAGTCTCTGCGTTGGCCGTTTTTTGTGTTAGTTAACAAAAACAAAAACGAGGATATGATTGCCGTGTATGAATCGAAGCTCTGTGTACTGATTACTTGTTTTGAGTTGTTAGGAGACGAGGAAGTCCTATATCAACTCGTGGCCTGGTCCTCCCCTGCCGCCGAGGGCGACTGAGAGGGGGTGAAGGGAGGGGAGGGGAGGGGGGATGGTGAGTAGGTCGCCGCGGGGCGCGCGCTGGGAACGAGCAACTGGGCAGTGCTGCCAACGTGCCCCCACCTCGCCCTACCTGCTGCAGCTGTCCTCCTGCCTGGCCCTCGCGGGTATCATCTCCATGGGAATTCGCTTTCGAGATTCTACACGCAAAGGGCGCGGCCTTCGAGTCGTGGCTGAGCCTGGAAACTGAATATTCAGCCAAGTGGAGTGAAAGGTTGAGTGAAAAGTAGAGTGAAGGGCGGACTGAGCCCCTGTGGAACACCACACTCTAGTATTTAACAATCAAACTTGCGAATGGAGTTTAGTGTTTGATATTTGCTAGGACTAAACGAGTTATATTTTGAGCGGCAAATAGTTTTAGTCCAGTCGTAGCGTGTTGAGTATCTGAAATGAAATACTACTCGCGTCATAACAGTGTCATAATATTTTCGTTCTAAATCTGTTTGGTGAACTACGCACCAACGCCTTTCGAGTGTTTAGATCGCCGGCTTCTTCCTTCGCCCCTCGCCAGCAGCGCTGCTGGCGTTTGCCCTCGCGTGACGTCACTAGTGCGATCACCTCCGATCGATGGCCCCCACGTCGCACCCCTCCCCCCCCCCCCGCGCCCTTGGGTCACCTCGCAGCGCTGCCCTCTTGCATAGGGTTCGATGGAACCCTGTAACTACTCTTCCAGGCCTATAATTGTACTATAATTGTAACGTGTATGTACAGGAGGGCTTTGTTTGACTTTGAAAGTGGAAGATGGCGTGGTCAGCTGAGTTTTACACCATATTGACTGTTAAAGACGGTAAATTTGCAATGGGGCTGAGTGGACTCGACTGTCCTCATGCTGACGCATCCTCTGGTTGACAAATGAGCCCCCACTAATACGCCCCTTCATCTCCACTTTTTGATAAGGTTATAATAGTATTCCTCAAATTCAATCACTTGTAGATGGCATTTAAATAAATATATTACCCGTAATTGCCACCCAATTCCCCAAGGGAAAAATACAGAACTGTAGCAATACTTGGCGTAACACATGAACTGTTTCCAGTAACTCCACTTCCCTTTCCCATGAAAGCCTTTTGAATGTCCCGGTCATGGACGACGTCATCTTACTTCTTGTTTATTCTTATTGACGTCCATTACAGAGGTCTTAATATTGACAGAAGTGCGGAAAAGGAAATTCCATCTGAGTGTAAAAGAGGGTAAGACGTAGTACTGAACTGGAAATTGGACAAATGATTGAAGGAACTAATACTACTTCATCCCATTCCAGTAGTAGTAGAATCAATACACCTCTTAACGTTCAATTGCGTTGGAAGTTAGTTCTACTTCCTGTGACTTGGCATTACAAATCCTTAGCAACGAGTTACCTACAAGTTAATTGTGACAGTTCTGGAAGCATGAACGTGATTGTTTCTCACAGGTAATTATTGAAGACTTAAGAAGGATAAATTCATCAATTCTAACCACAACTTGCATTTAGTGAGGACAACTAATTCCGAAACTTGTTTCATTTAACTGGGCTTGTTTTACCAGTTTCTTGTTTGTTTGTTTTTTCATTTCAAAACCTATAAATATTAAGCTACTTCTTTGTATTATTCTTGAGTGCTTTTATTTATTATTTGAGATTTTTGAGTGAGAGATTATATTCGAAGCCATCCCAAATATCGTGTACATGAACAATATTTCTCCATCTAATGCTAATTTTGTTTGGCACGAACAATGTACTTAACAATGAGTCCCTTTTAGTTCCCTGGTGAGTCTATTTCGTGCTTATCCTACCGGGTTCACTTTACTCGACGTGTGTGTGGGTGCACTTTCGTCTATGCAGTGTAACGTGGAGAAGTACGATTCCATTCTTGTGTCTGGCCTTCAATGAGTTGTTCCGGTTTTTCATTTAATCAGAAAATGAGTAATTAGTAGTAATTAATTCAGACATTTAAGGTGGATTTAATGTGGTTAAGACTTCAAATTGGAAATTTATCATTCGAAAACTTCAACAGTTTTTAATAAAAAGGAGTCAATTTTTCTTTTGATATAAACGTAAGGTTACTGTATTTGCATTCTTCGATTGGATTGAAGCAGTTGCAGACTTGAATCGTTCATGGTGGAGTGATCAAGAATCCGTTCAGGATACAAAATAGAGATGAAGGGCGCGGACGTTGCCTCACTGGTGAACCCCCCCCCCCCCCCCCCGGTCAGACAATCTCCATACCAAGTCCCCTCACTCACCCGCCCCATCCCGATCATCCTGCTCATTCCCATCCCCCTATTCCGCCCCCTCGCATAACCGTTTCATCCAGATCACCCAGCTCAGTCCTTCCGTTCACCACTTTGCAACCACATACCTTGCTTACAATTAAAATTTATTCAAACAATTTCAGCGAGAAGAACATACTTATCTGCTACGTAACTGTTTCTATACGATTAAAGATTATACTGAGCAACAAAAAATGTACGTTATATTTACTTGTTTAGTTCCTTACTTTATATTATGGACTATCACAATGAAAACTGCCGAAACATTTTACATAATAAATTTATTCACTTGTGTTACGACGTTTCGGAGACTGTTCTGTCTCCATCAACAGGTACAACTCTTATAACAGAAAGCAACTAATATACACAGAAATATATAGCACATCTATAAATTACAGGCGAATATAGCTAAATTTATATCATATAACTTCATTTTATCATATATTTATATACCATTTCTGAATTTATATCATATTATGTAATATTATAACATAAATTTCAAATATGTTTGCCTGTGATTTATAGATATTGTATATAATTCTGTATATATTAGTTGTAGTTTTGAGAGTTTTTCATTAGTGTAGTTAACAAAAATTATTTCAATTATTACACCTTTGCATAATGTCAACATCTTATCAACTTTATCAATTTTTTTGAAATTATTCTTTGTATTCAGTGAAAAGAATAGACGTAGCGCCATGTAGATTTCATAGTATTGGAAACACGGACCCTTATTGATTCGTACTTCCCGCTAAACGTCCAGTTGAAGTGAGGAATAATTCCAAAAGGATGAATTTTTTACGATCTTGAGAGTAATAACCTATAAAAGATTTTGGGGAAGGAATTTCTCATTGTGCATGCATCCCTGAAGCTCGTTCGTTCCATTGCCTTCAGCTCGTTTGTTCGCTTCCTCGCCCAGAAGCTCGCTCGTTCCATTGGCTTCAGCTCGTTTGTCCGCTTCCTCGCCCTGAAGCTCGCTCGTTCCATTGGCTTCAGCTCGTTTGTCCGCTTCCTCGCCCTGAAGCTCGCTCGTTCCATTGGCATCAGCTCGTTTGTCCGCTTCCTAACCCTGAAGTTCGCTCGTTCCATTGGCATCAGCTCGTTTGTCCGCTTCCTAACCTTGAAGTTCGCTCGTTCCATTGACATCAGCTCGTTTGTCCGCTTCCTAACCCTGAAGTTCGCTCGTTCCATTGGCATCAGCTCGTTTGTCCGCTTCCTATCCCTGAAGTTCGCTCGTTCCATTGGCTTCAGCTCGTTTGTCCGCTTCCTCGCCCTGAAGCTCGCTCGTTCCATTGGCATCAGCTCGTTTGTCCGCTTCCTAACCCTGAAGTTCGCTCGTTCGATTGGCATCAGCTCGTTTGTCCGCTTCCTATCCCTGAAGTTCGCTCGTTCCATTGGCATCAGCTAGTTTGTCCGCTTCCTAACCCTGAAGTTCGCTCGTTCCATTGGCATCAGCTCGTTTGTCCGCTTCCTAACCCTGAAGTTCGCTCGTTCCATTGGCTTCAGCTCGTTTGTCCGCTTCCTCGCCCTGAAGCTCGCTCTTTCCATTGGCTTCAGCTCGTTTGTCCGCTTCCTCGCCCTGAAGCTCGCTCGTTCCATTGGCTTCAGCTCGTTTGTCCGCTTCCTAACCCTGAAGTTCGCTCGTTCCATTGGCTTCAGCTCGTTTGTCCGCTTCCTAACCCTGAAGTTCGCTCGTTCCATTGGCTTCAGCTCGTTTGTCCGCTTCCTAACCCTGAAGTTCGCTCGTTCCATTGGCATCAGATCGTTTGTCTGCTTCCTCGCGGGGGTGGGGGCGACGAAGCCAACACATCATATGAGGAACGAGACGATCGCCTGGCGCAGTCTGTTCTGCTGGCCGGAAGAAGGAACGCCCTTCTTATTCTTACATCAATGCACCAGGATGGGGATTGTGGTTGTTTAGTTCAATAGAAAGGAAAAATATGGAGAAGTGCCAAAGAGACATGATTTTAAACGTAAGTATGCAAAATTAATGAAATGTCTACTTAACCGCGATATGTACAAATAAGAGCAGATTTATGGGCAAGAAACTGTGTGAAAGACAAACTACTTGCTGTCGTTGAACAAGAAAGTAATGGTTATGTTCTTTGGATGAACAATAGAACTCATAACATCAAATTGTGGTACATGATTTTACCTTCTAACTTTCACTATTTCGACAGAAGACATATGCATCTAATATAGGTTTTTGCTATAAAATAATGAATGGCGTGTGTGCTTTGTTTACGTTATTGTTCCAGTTTTATGTTTTTTCTTCACAATGATTGTTCAACGTGTTTCAAACGTATTGCAAATACGATGTAAGTAATTGTCGACAGACGTTTCTTATAATTAATTTTGATTTCAACGATTACGAATCTTGAAAACAGTTTCATACCGTACAAACCAACAACTCGTAATGGCAAAAATGATGGGAATATCACGTGTTACGGGAATATTAACCATTACCAGAAAATGTCATCTCCAATCAAATTCATTAAGTATTTTTCGTAAGATTTCCATTGAACTGAGAAACACTTAAATATCGTTTCTGTACTACGCAGATTCAAAACTTATTCCCCGCACAAACTTACAACATCCTGGTATTTGCGGTCTGACACAAGGGGCTTAAATTAAAACTTTTATCACCCAGAAAATTGGTTTACTCGGGAACGGGATTGACTGACCCCTGTCCTGCAAGTCTAATTTTGGTATCTGTGATACGTTTGTGCTCGCATGGATTACATTGTTTAGATTGAATTGCTCACCTTCTAATCATGCAAATATTCTGTTGCGTTTGATTGTAATGAAATGGCATTCGAAAATTTTCCGGATGGAAAATTAATGAAATGATGCATTAATTTATGGAATCAAATTTAATCACCTTCAAAATCAATGATAATGAAACAAAATCTCTGCACACACATTCTCTTACTTTAAATAGTGGATTATTGAAGGGATAAATATCAAGTTCTGAATTGCAAACGTAATGGCAACCACAAAAGGAAAAAAAACGCCGCAAAATACAAAAAAGTCTTAATTGCTCGTCTCGACGTGGCCTGCAATGTATTGACTTCAAGAACTTATAATTTGAGTCAGACTAAATGGCAAACGGCGATGTTAGCCGAATTGCTCCATTACGCTCCGTGCACGTCGTGAAGGCACGGAACTGAAGCAGCTCGAGACACCGCGAATTCCCGGAGTGACCGCCAGGAAACCCCAGCCCTTGGCCGGTGAGATAAAGGGTATTGACTAACAGTGACGTTACGAGACAAAACTTAACGGAGATCCCGTAACTCCAAATTTATACACGCTCAAATCTCAAGAAGGGATTGGCAATGTGTTGCGAAAAAGACGCCATACATTTTAAACAATATATACACAATGTATATAATACGAGAATGGACATTTGTTGCTTCACTGTCTGTGTAGTGATAATAGAAAATTCTTGATGAGTATTTTGTCAAACTCTCACTCGCAAATCAATTCATTCGGTTGGATAAATTTTTCCCGCTCTTTCGCCAAGATTCAACCGTAACTTGTTCGTCGTGTCAACAATGAAATGAAAGGAGGAGCTCGTGCGACAGCGCTGCCGGCGCTGGTGTTTGCTTCCGACCGGGGCCGACAGAGCGCGCTGGCGCTCCGTTGTTGCTCCGCCCCGCAGCGGTGGTGCCCGGCAACCGGCAAGTCGTGAATAACGCGATAATATCACAATGGCGAGATTAGCTCAATGGCGCGGCATTTTATCGCTGTGTTTTCGCGCTGGACCCGCCAGCTGATTGGTTTTCGGATTTAATCGTGCAAAAGCGCTGCTCCTACTTTGCGTAATTACCTAATGAAGGAATATTAGCTTATTTACGAAAAAAATGAGTGCGTGATATATGCGGATAAATTTGTATTATAATGTTGTGAAAAATGGTTTTAACTAGGCTCTAGTACACTTAGGTAGGATTAAACGCATATGATTAGCGATACCACAATTCTAAATGAAGCCTCATATCTGTCCTCTTCAGAGTAATTTGCGAACATTTTTCTTGTGTAAAATTATAAGTAACAAGGACAACATTTGCGATTGCATTGCACAAAATTGCTGTAGAAAAGTTATTACAGAAAATTACATTTGCACTAAATGATAAATCGAATATCCCCAAAAACATTGTTTCATGTCGTTCAGTAGTCAGTACTCAGTTGAACTAATAACATGAGAGTTGTATCCAAATCTGAAACAATGCAATTACTATTCACTGTGAATACAAAATCATTTTTTTTCTGAAATTTTTATTGATTTATTTATTTAATTATTTATTTATTTGAAAATATAATTGAAATGTTTTATATTTACCGAGATCTGTACATGTGTGGTGCAGAGGATTATAGCTGAAAATCCTCTTATCCTCCTTAATTTAAAAACATACTGCAGCACATATAGTAAATAACGTTTTGTAAAGGGGCACATTTTAAACGATTGCTAAAAGTTGTGGTTATGTGCACTCAGTAATCTTTGAACTTATAAAAACTCAATATTTGAACTTAAAAAACTTCTTACCGCCCCTTCATTAAGAAAAACCATACACACACACACACACACACACACACACACACACACACACACGTGCTCGCGCTAGCCCAAACCTTTCCCAGATGAACAAATAACAGAAGATAAGCGTGCGTTCTCTGAATTAACAATTTAAAAAGTATAGAGTTGATACTATTAAATCGGTTAATAGTAGCAAGCGAATATATTTGCGGTCTTCTACCACACAAATTTTCTTTGGATATGACGTTTGGTTGAGAAGAAAGTCAAAATTTCTTTCTAAATAATAACTCTTAATGTTTCAAATATATTGTTTGTCATGAGCTGTCTATTTGATATTACCTACATAATTTGGGATGATAATGTTATCATTTTTGTTGAAATGTTGAAATGTTTTGTTGTTTGTTTTGGTTGTTTTTGATATGGGATTAACGCTAGAAACTATAGAGTGAACACACAACAATTTTTTATTCGCAAATACTTTTCTCCGTACATTTGTCAGTTTCTTGCATTAGTGCGTGCGCACTCGGAGTGGAGTGGAAATATTGACTTGCTGGAACAAAACGATTTTTCGGCAGAAAGACTGTTAGTTTTGAGGCCGCGTTGCCGAAAGTGTGGATGAATCTTGTCCCTCTAGCGAGTTAAGAACAGAATCCGTGATTTGTGTGTCTTCGGTACCGAAAAACTTATTGACAGCAAAACATCTGTCTCTCGGTGTAGCCTCCTGGCCTGTTTTGTCCGACTGTTTGTTCGTCCGTGGTCAACGCTAGCACTTAATTCGTTCAGACGTTTTTCTCGAAACTTCATATTTTCCGATTAGTCTTTCCCAGCCCAAGGCAATGCGAGTTTGAAATGGATATTTTAACTTTGAGGGTAATTTACATAAAACCTCAGCATGTTCAACATTTTCTCAAAAATGGCTCAAATTTTTTTATTACATTTCTGCCGGGTTACATTTCTGCAATGGTAGCTTGCCTCATTTTTGTTGAGTTCTCTCAATTTTCAAAATAAAAGTTACAAATAATGGGAGAAAGTATGTGATGTTGATTCTCCCTGTTATTTTACTTTATCGATGTACTCCATTGGTTTTACAAGTTAGAAAGACTTTCTCTACCACCAAACACGCGTTTTATGTTGTGTTCTCAAATGCCTTGAAAACTTTTTAAAACGTTTTCTTACTTTTCACAGAGACGTTTGAAACCCATTTTCTCGTAAAATTTTAAAATAGATTAAGATGACCGGCGACAGCCTGTATCTTTAAACAAAGCAATTAGTACGTCTTTGAAGACAGCAGGAAGCCACCCAGAGGCAATAACAGTTGAGATAATGAAGGGAGTTTCTGTGTTTAGGTGGAATGTCAAAGCAGCTGCCTGCTGATTACCTCTCGACAACCTGCACTTGTCTCCAGAGATAACGACAGAAACAATGAGAAAACGAAATGAAGCTCATAAATACCTCTTCATTGTTCGAGCGCCATCTATTATTTACCCGATCCGCATTGGCCCTCCGCCGCAGTCCCGCACGCAACCGAAATCGATGCAGAGCAAAAAGCGGCAACATGGTGTTTTGTGCTCCAGGGGGTGAATGAGACCTTGTTTTCATCAGAAAAGAGGCCTTGGAAATCTCGCTTAAAAGCTGAGAGAGAGTGATGTTTAATGGATGATTTTTGTAAGCGAATATTTCTTTTTGTAAGTAATTTTCATTGCATTTTGTCATCTGTATCACACATATTCAAAATTGATGCAGAGTGTGCTAGGGTTTACACTGAAAGTGAGGCAATGTGATGTTCGCTTTTCACTCGTGCCCTAGCTACAATATGTCGTTGCTGCCTTGCATCGTTTCCTGAGCATCACGGCGCGTCAGCATAGCGCTGTGCACAGTTTGATGAGTAGTCTTTGTATAACAGCGCGCATAGCTTCTCAGCCCTTGAGGCGTTGCTGTTCACGTTGAGTGATAAGTGGAGAAATGAAATTGTACTTTCTCTTTTCTTTCTGCCCCGATTAACAACGCGATGAATATTGAAAAGAAAAGTAAATGAAATATTAGTAATGTATTGCAAATCTACGGACATATTCATTAGTAATTTGTAATATACACTTAATTGGCGGAAAATTATGCAGCATCCGGCTATGTGAAAGGGATGTATGGTTTCGTTATATACCCAGAAATACAGGAATAAGGCAAAAGAAATGAAACAGTTTCCATTTTGACTGAAAAATGCAAGTATTTGATAATATCAATCCACAATTTCTCAAAACCAGTGTTACGACTATATTTTCATTTTGCGTCACTGATCAGCTGAACACGCATGACGAGGAAGAAAGAAGCGTCAGGACTGTGTGCCAATCCAGAAGAATCCTTTTTGGCTCGCTAGCGCCCCATTTCCAAACACTCGATAAGTATCAAATAGTTATTTGTGTATCTAGGGCGTTAAGTAGACGTTTCCCCCCCAAGGGTGACTCCCAATCCAGAGGGCCTCAGGCCCGAGGAGTTGGAATTCGCCTGAGGGGCAAAATCATCTAGTAACGCCTGTGGTGCACACAAAACGTTATGGTTTACTGGTTCGTTGCTGATTCAAACTAAAATTCTATACATTTTGTAACTTTCCTTGCGTCTAATGTGGAAAGATGCATTGTAATCATCATTTGTTAATATGACGTCAGATGAACAAAAAATCTGTATCTAATTACTAATGCATACTCGTTTTTGGACTGATTTGTTTGTACATAATGAAAGAATATTGCGAATTTCCTGCGGAAATTCTCGCTGAAAATGACAAAGCTACGGAGAGTGGTTTCCAGTAAAATCACTAGAAATATTTGAAAATGAGTTTGATGTATTTAAGAGTTATATGGAACATAACAGTGAGATAGGCACTAATGAAATGGTACTATTAGTTTTTTTGCCTCTATCCCCAAAAGCTATTTAGAATATTTCATTACTTCAAAAAATTACATTTCGTGGATGTTATTCGATGTGCCTTACACACCTTATTACTACTAGTAGTACTGCTTCTCAAGAAGCACATAAAATATCTCTTTAAAAATATGATACGTAACAGTGAAATACGAGTGGCAGACGGCAGTTATAAATTCACAGAAACATTCCACAATTACCATTTTCATATCAATTAAGGAAAATATGGTTTGTAGCGAGTTATTTCACTTATTTGAGCATTATGACATATATTTATTGTATTTACTTGTAACTTAACTTTGATAAATCGAATTCATAAAAATGTACACGTGTTGGTATTAGGGCGGGCCATAAGGTATTCAAAAGGCCCTCGGGCATAAAGAATCAGAAAGGCCTGCAAGGGTATTAACAATTCCGTTACATGCTTTGCTTAAGGTCTGCAAGCACACAGCAATGAACTAGAAAACCATGAAAGTATTTTTACTGCTGTGGGCCTCAGTGAGGTTAAAACCGGCTGCTGCTCCTGCAACCGCTTCGTTGTAGCGATGAGGGCGGTGTGTTTCTGTTACGAATAAAGTGCACAACTGGGCAATTACTGAATTATCCAATTTATGGTCACATTAAGAACAAAGAGTGTAGTAATGTTTTTTTAAATATTTAAAATATTGTTTGTTGCTCAATGTTGAAGAGCATGCACATTTACTGTTTTCCCCGACTGTTTAAGGAAAATACTGGGACGTTGTTTTTCCTATCGCTTTTGTGAGCTCAGAGGCAATACATATCTAAGTTGTATTTTATTTTGTTCCCGAATTGTAATGTTCAATTTTTATCCACACATTTATGTATTACGTGGTTAGGCGGAAGAGCGGGCCTTAATGTCTCGCGTCTCGCCACATAGATAAAGTCACTATTATTATTATTATTATTATTATTATTATTATTATTATTATTATTATTATTATTATTATTATTATTATTATTAAGTTACAAATGTCTGATATAGGAACACACTTGGGACTTAAAGCTGCATGAAGTGCATATTAGCCAACACGAGATGGCTAGGATAGTTAAAGTACCTTACAGAAGTAAGGTGTAGCAGATTTGGTTATAACTGGAATCAGACTTCGGGGGCGAAGTTTCTAAGACTGTGTAAAACAGTGTGTATAGTTTTGAGTTGTACTACGAAAGTTGTCAAGACCAAACCAAATCTCCCTGTATTCCTCAGTTAGCGTGGCGAAATGGAGTTCGAAATGATTCCTTTATCGTCATCGTTACACCTTTATCCACTCTGCCTGGCTTATGTGAATTTATCGTCTACTTCTTTCATTCTATATTATTAATATTAGTTTTTAAACACGTCTAAATTAATCATGTGCAAATGGCATGGCCCACTGCACAACCATTTAAGTGACATTCACCCTCTGTAAGATAAAAGCTGCCTTTAAAAGTTTTCAATTTTAGTGACCTCGAGTTATGTTCCTTGTGGAGCTGCGTAAATGAATATTGATATTTCCGGAGAACCAAGACCATTCCGAGAGTGAAGAAAAGGACAGGCGAAAGGTATACGAATGAAGGTGAGGTCAGAGCCAAGGAAAAGTGCAACTCCTGGCTTTATTGCAGAGGTTTCATGTGTGTGATAACCATGAGAAAAATGCATATGATTTTATGTAGTATATTCTTTCCTAGAAAACACTGGCATAAACGCATGCTAGCATGCATGAAATAGCGGAACATATAAAATGGACAAATTGTACTACTAAAAACCTTGCATAGTCTTCATATTACATTGTATGTGTTATAGAATACTTCAGAATTACAAACATATTGTTATAACACTTTCAAATTGTTCGAAGACTTTATCACTTCCATCACTAGTATGGCGATGTTTCAAGTACATTGATGGGCTTCCATGACCTTCTAGGCTAACGTTCAGAACTGTTTCCTATTTATTGATTGACCAGACATTAAAGTACAAATAATTAGGACATTAGGACCAGGAACATCTTGCGACGGTAATAGAAGATTTCTTTTTGCTCATTACCAAGCTGAGTACATCAATTGTAGAGATGGTAGAGAATATTTGTGAAATTAAATTAAACTTTTATGAAGAAAACAATAGTTAAGGGTAGGAGTGAGAACAGGTTGAGGAGGGAGAAAACTATTGCTGTGTGCGGGCCACTTGTACGAATTTCGAGGAGTCCAAGCAAGCAATCGGAGTCGCTGCCTCTGGAGAGATTGGTCGCGATTGGAAGCTCCGATGTGCAAAATGAGGAGCCGGTGCCTCATTGGTGGCGGTGCATTGCACCTCTAGGTATCTCCCCTCAGCGAGACGTCACCCCAAACATACGATATGTGTGTGTTTCTAACGGGCGAGGATGAGGAAGGGACGAACGCGTGCGGTCCAAACACAGTTCGTTTAGGAACAGCGCCGGCATTCGTCTGTTATTACTTATCGAAACTACGGAAAATGATCGATGAAAGTAAACTGCCTCTGGGATTCTCCATTCGACCTGTGTTCTAGCTCGCACTCGGCCTCGAGCCCTGCGATTGATTAATTGACTGATCCCAGTGATGGCGGCCACGACAACTGAGCTCCTTAGTCCCGTCGTTGGTGCACTTTCTTGCTCGGGAAGTTGCGGCCATCTCCCCGCTGGATGACGACATATGGTGCCGACCTACCAACGACTAGTAGGGTTTTTCCACAACAACTATCTCTTTCCAACGGGCTACCGCCCCAGGCGGATCAAGCTCTAAGTTCCGGACCGGTCTCTCAACATGCGTGGTAAGTGTTTGTGGGTACGTAAGGGATAGGAATGGGCAAGAAATGGAAAGGAAAGATCGCGCGCGGTCTGTGACCTGTTTGTTAGAGCACTGCCCAAGCATTCGCCTGGTATTGACCGGAGAAAGCGAGGAAAATAATCGATTAGCGCAGCCGGCCGCTAGAATTCTCTTCCAGGCAGCGGCAGAAGTCGACCTCGCTACGAGTACCTGGCTGGGGCGAAAAATCCTGCCACTGTCGGCTCCTGGCACTGTCACCATAGAATAGAATCTACGGGGGAAACGATTAGCGCAACCGGCCGCTGGAATTCTCTTCCAGGCAGCGGCAGAAGTCGACCTCGCTACGAGTACCTGGCTGGGGCGAAAAATCCTGCCACTGTCGGCTCCTGGCACTGTCACCATAGAATAGAATCTACGGGGGAAACGATTAGCGCAGCCGGCCGCTGGAATTCTCTTCCAGGCAGCGGCAGAAGTCGACCTCGCTACGAGTACCTGGCTGGGGCGAAAAATCCTGCCGCTGTCGGCTCCTGGCACTGTCACCATAGAATAGAATCTACGGGGGAAACGATTAGCGCAGCCGGCCGCTGGAATTCTCTTCCAGGCAGCGGCAGTAGTCGACCTCGCTACGAGTACCTGGCTGGGGCGAAAAACCCTGCCACTGTCGGGTCTGGAACCCCAGGACCTCCCATTAAGAGGCACTGCAATGACATCAGTTGATGCCCTGAGCCATGTTAATAGAATCTGCGGGGGAAACGATTAGCGCAGCCGGCCGCTGGAATTCTCTTCCAGGCAGCGGCAGAAGTCGACCTCGCTACGAGTACCTGGCTGGGGCGAAAAATCCTGCCGCTGTCGGCTCCTGGCACTGTCACCATAGAATAGAATCTACGGGGGAAACGATTAGCGCAGCCGGCCGCTGGAATTCTCTTCCAGGCAGCGGCAGAAGTCGACCTCGCTACGAGTACCTGGCTGGGGCGAAAAATCCTGCCACTGTCGGCTCCTGGCACTGTCACCATAGAATAGAATCTACGGGGGAAACGATTAGCGCAGCCGGCCGCTGGAATTCTCTTCCAGGCAGCGGCAGAAGTCGACCTCGCTACGAGTACCTGGCTGGGGCGAAAAATCCAGCCGCTGTCGGCTCCTGGCACTGTCACCATAGAATAGAATCTACGGGGGAAACGATTAGCGCAGCCGGCCGCTGGAATTCTCTTCCAGGCAGCGGCAGAAGTCGACCTCGCTACGAGTACCTGGCTGGGGCGAAAAATCCTGCCGCTGTCGGCTCCTGGCACTGTCACCATAGAATAGAATCTACGGGCGAAACGATTCGCGCAGCCGGCCGCTGGAATTCTCTTCCAGGCAGCGGCAGAAGTCGACCTCGCTACGAGTACCTGGCTGGGGCGAAAAATCCTGCCGCTGTCGGCTCCTGGCACTGTCACCATAGAATAGAATCTACGGGCGAAACGATTCGCGCAGCCGGCCGCTGGAATTCTCTTCCAGGCAGCGGCAGAAGTCGACCTCGCTACGAGTATCTGGCTGGGGCGAAAAATCCTGCCACTGTCGGCTCCTGGCACTGTCACCATAGAATAGAATCTACGGGGGAAACGATTAGCGCAACCGGCCGCTGGAATTCTCTTCCAGGCAGCGGCAGAAGTCGACCTCGCTACGAGTACCTGGCTGGGGCGAAAAATCCTGCCACTGTCGGCTCCTGGCACTGTCACCATAGAATAGAATCTACGGGGGAAACGATTAGCGCAACCGGCCGCTGGAATTCTCTTCCAGACAGCGGCAGAAGTCGACCTCGCTACGAGTACCTGGCTGGGGCGAAAAATCCTGCCACTGTCGGCTCCTGGCACTGTCACCATAGAATAGAATCTACGGGGGAAACGATTAGCGCAACCGGCCGCTGGAATTCTCTTCCAGGCAGCGGCAGAAGTCGACCTCGCTACGAGTACCTGGCTGGGGCGAAAAATCCTGCCACTGTCGGCTCCTGGCACTGTCACCATAGAATAGAATCTACGGGGGAAACGATTAGCGCAGCCGGCCGCTGGAATTCTCTTCCAGGCAGCGGCAGAAGTCGACCTCGCTACGAGTACCTGGCTGGGGCGAAAAATCCTGCCACTGTCGGCTCCTGGCACTGTCACCATAGAATAGAATCTACGGGGGAAACGATTAGCGCAGCCGGCCGCTGGAATTCTCTTCCAGGCAGCGGCAGAAGTCGACCTCGCTACGAGTACCTGGCTGGGGCGAAAAATCCTGCCACTGTCGGCTCCTGGCACTGTCACCATAGAATAGAATCTACGGGGGAAACGATTAGCGCAGCCGGCCGATGGAATTCTCTTCCAGGCAGCGGCAGAAGTCGACCTCGCTACGAGTACATGGCTGGGGCGAAAAACCCTGCCACTGTCGGGTCTGGAACCCCAGGACCTCCCATTAAGAGGCACTGCAATGACATCAGTTGATGCCCTGAGCCATGTTAATAGAATCTGCGGGGGAAACGATTAGCGCAGCCGGCCGCTGGAATTCTCTTCCAGGCAGCGGCAGAAGTCGACCTAGCTACGAGTACCTGGCTGGGGCGAAAAATCCTGCCACTGTCGGCTCCTGGCACTGTCACCATAGAATAGAATCTACGGGGGGAAACGATTAGCGCAGCCGGCCGCTGGAATTCTCTTCCAGGCAGCGGCAGATGTCGACCTCGCTACGAGTACCTGGCTGGGGCGAAAAATCCTGCCGCTGTCGGCTCCTGGCACTGTCACCATAGAATAGAATCTACGGGCGAAACGATTCGCGCAGCCGGCCGCTGGAATTCTCTTCCAGGCAGCGGCAGAAGTCGACCTCGCTACGAGTACCTGGCTGGGGCGAAAAATCCTGCCGCTGTCGGCTCCTGGCACTGTCACCATAGAATAGAATCTACGCTCGAAACGATTCGCGCAGCCGGCCGCTGGAATTCTCTTCCAGGCAGCGGCAGAAGTCGACCTCGCTACGAGTACCTGGCTGGGGCGAAAAATCCTGCCGCTGTCGGCTCCTGGCACTGTCACCATAGAATAGAATCTACGGGGGAAACGATTAGCGCAGCCGGCCGCTGGAATTCTCTTCCAGGCAGCGGCAGAAGTCGACCTCGCTACGAGTACCTGGCTGGGGCGAAAAATCCTGCCGCTGTCGGCTCCTGGCACTGTCACCATAGAATAGAATCTACGGGCGAAACGATTCGCGCAGCCGGCCGCTGGAATTCTCTTCCAGGCAGCGGCAGAAGTCGACCTCGCTACGAGTACCTGGCTGGGGCGAAAAATCCTGCCGCTGTCGGCTCCTGGCACTGTCACCATAGAATAGAATCTACGGGCGAAACGATTCGCGCAGCCGGCCGCTGGAATTCTCTTCCAGGCAGCGGCAGAAGTCGACCTCGCTACGAGTATCTGGCTGGGGCGAAAAATCCTGCCACTGTCGGCTCCTGGCACTGTCACCATAGAATAGAATCTACGGGGGAAACGATTAGCGCAACCGGCCGCTGGAATTCTCTTCCAGACAGCGGCAGAAGTCGACCTCGCTACGAGTACCTGGCTGGGGCGAAAAATCCTGCCACTGTCGGCTCCTGGCACTGTCACCATAGAATAGAATCTACGGGGGAAACGATTAGCGCAACCGGCCGCTGGAATTCTCTTCCAGGCAGCGGCAGAAGTCGACCTCGCTACGAGTACCTGGCTGGGGCGAAAAATCCTGCCACTGTCGGCTCCTGGCACTGTCACCATAGAATAGAATCTACGGGGGAAACGATTAGCGCAGCCGGCCGCTGGAATTCTCTTCCAGGCAGCGGCAGAAGTCGACCTCGCTACGAGTACCTGGCTGGGGCGAAAAATCCTGCCACTGTCGGCTCCTGGCACTGTCACCATAGAATAGAATTTACGGGGGAAACGATTAGCGCAGCCGGCCGCTGGAATTCTCTTCCAGGCAGCGGCAGAAGTCGACCTCGCTACGAGTACCTGGCTGGGGCGAAAAATCCTGCCGCTGTCGGCTCCTGGCACTGTCACCATAGAATAGAATCTACGGGGGAAACGATTAGCGCAGCCGGCCGCTGGAATTCTCTTCCAGGCAGCGGCAGAAGTCGACCTCGCTACGAGTACCTGGCTGGGGCGAAAAATCCTGCCGCTGTCGGCTCCTGGCACTGTCACCATAGAATAGAATCTACGGGGGAAACGATTAGCGCAGCCGGCCGCTGGAATTCTCTTCCAGGCAGCGGCAGAAGTCGACCTCGCTACGAGTACCTGGCTGGGGCGAAAAACCCTGCCACTGTCGGGTCTGGAACCCCAGGACCTCCCATTAAGAGGCACTGCAATGACATCAGTTGATGCCCTGAGCCATGTTAATAGAATCTGCGGGGGAAACGATTAGCGCAGCCGGCCGCTGGAATTCTCTTCCAGGCAGCGGCAGAAGTCGACCTCGCTACGAGTACCTGGCTGGGGCGAAAAATCCTGCCACTGTCGGCTCCTGGCACTGTCACCATAGAATAGAATCTACGGGGGAAACGATTAGCGCAACCGGCCGCTGGAATTCTCTTCCAGGCAGCGGCAGAAGTCGACCTCGCTACGAGTACCTGGCTGGGGCGAAAAATCCTGCCACTGTCGGCTCCTGGCACTGTCACCATAGAATAGAATCTACGGGGGAAACGATTAGCGCAGCCGGCCGCTGGAATTCTCTTCCAGGCAGCGGCAGAAGTCGACCTCGCTACGAGTACCTGGCTGGGGCGAAAAATCCTGCCGCTGTCGGCTCCTGGCACTGTCACCATAGAATAGAATCTACGGGGGAAACGATTAGCGCAGCCGGCCGCTGGAATTCTCTTCCAGGCAGCGGCAGAAGTCGACCTCGCTACGAGTACCTGGCTGGGGCGAAAAACCCTGCCACTGTCGGGTCTGGAACCCCAGGACCTCCCATTAAGAGGAACTGCAATGACATCAGTTGATGCCCTGAGCCATGTTAATAGAATCTGCGGGGGAAACGATTAGCGCAGCCGGCCGCTGGAATTCTCTTCCAGGCAGCGGCAGAAGTCGACCTAGCTACGAGTACCTGGCTGGGGCGAAAAATCCTGCCACTGTCGGCTCCTGGCACTGTCACCATAGAATAGAATCTACGGGGGAAACGATTAGCGCAGCCGGCCGCTGGAATTCTCTTCCAGGCAGCGGCAGAAGTCGACCTCGCTACGAGTACCTGGCTGGGGCGAAAAATCCTGCCGCTGTCGGCTCCTGGCACTGTCACCATAGAATAGAATCTACGGGGGAAACGATTAGCGCAGCCGGCCGCTGGAATTCTCTGCCAGGCAGCGGCAGAAGTCGACCTCGCTACGAGTACCTGGCTGGGGCGAAAAATCCTGCCGCTGTCGGCTCCTGGCACTGTCACCATAGAATAGTATCTACGGGGGAAACGATTAGCGCAGCCGGCCGCTGGAATTCTCTTCCAGGCAGCGGCAGAAGTCGACCTCGCTACGAGTACCTGGCTGGGGCGAAAAATCCTGCCGCTGTCGGCTCCTGGCACTGTCACCATAGAATAGAATCTACGGGGGAAACGATTAGCGCAGCCGGCCGCTGGAATTCTCTTCCAGGCAGCGGCAGAAGTCGACCTCGCTACGAGTACCTGGCTGGGGCGAAAAATCCTGTCGCTGTCGGCTCCTGGCACTGTCACCATAGAATAGAATCTACGGGGGAAACGATTAGCGCAGCCGGCCGCTGGAATTCTCTTCCAGGCAGCGGCAGAAGTCGACCTCGCTACGAGTACCTGGCTGGGGCGAAAAATCCTGCCGCTGTCGGCTCCTGGCACTGTCACCATAGAATAGAATCTACGGGGGAAACGATTAGCGCAGCCGGCCGCTGGAATTCTCTTCCAGGCAGCGGCAGAAGTCGACCTAGCTACGAGTACGTGGCTGGGGCGAAAAATCCTGCCACTGTCGGCTCCTGGCACTGTCACCATAGAATAGAATCTACGGGGGAAACGATTAGCGCAGCCGGCCGCTGGAATTCTCTTCCAGGCAGCGGCAGAAGTCGACCTCGCTACGAGTACCTGGCTGGGGCGAAAAATCCTGCCACTGTCGGCTCCTGGCACTGTCACCATAGAATAGAATCTACGGGGGAAACGATTAGCGCAGCCGGCCGCTAGAATTCTCTTCCAGGCAGCGGCAGAAGTCGACCTCGCTACGAGTACCTGGCTGGGGCGAACAATCCTGCCGCTGTCGGCTCCTGGCACTGTCACCATAGATTAGAATCTCCGGGGAAACGATTAGCGCAGCCGGCCGCTAGAATTCTCTTCCAGGCAGCGGCAGAAGTCGACCTCGCTACGAGCACCTGGCTGGGGCGAAAAACCCGGCCACTGTCGGGTCTGGAACCCCACGACCTCCCGGGAAGATGCCCTTAGCCACCACTCCCGGTCGAACCCTCGCACATCCCGATGAGAGGGGCGAGGTGCCCCGCTGGGGGAGAATCTCGAGGGGAAACTCCGTGTGCCAACGTGCGTGTCGTCGCCGAATCTCGCATGGTAGTGAAGTAAACGGCCGTTTTGCAGGACCTAGGATACACTACACCTACGGGAGTAAATATCGATGTAGTCGACGCGTTTGGAAATGCAAAATCATTACTCAACTGCAATGTACATGTTGTACGGTTCGTGTGAAATAACATTCAATTTCCTTGATGCCCACAACGGCAAAACACCGAAATTTGAATTGTGTGAATTGCGGTCGGAAACGCGTCGAGGGCAGTTGTCCGATGCGCGATGTTCCGCCCGTGAGAGAAGTGACATGGAACGCTGTGCGGCAAGAAGTCTAGTTTGTTTATCTCAGGGTCACACAAAACGAGATTTTTTGTCGTGAACCAGGCAATTTTTCCTGTATTACTACAATACTTTCTCTATAATACCTAGGAGTATGTATGCAAGTTAAAATAATTTTAGTAGTAATTATCCTAGTAGTGTGGTGAAAATCAACTTACGATTTATTTTTGATCTCGTTACGAAATCATAGGTGAACATTTTATGTGATTACAATGGATCATCCTACGCATTTCCGCTCCGAAATCGGATAATAAGTGAATATGTTCGTTAGTTTCCACAAAACATTTTGTTTTTGCAGCAAATATGTCCATTTCATGTGCGCCGTCTCCCGTTGTCGACTAGATCCTGATTGATATCACGTTGGTAGCCCTGCTAATTGACGTCGTTTGCGTTTGCTCTGATAGCATTGTTTACTTCGCTGAAAGGTCGTCATACTTTTGGGCGCCCAAAAATGCGCGTGCGGATGGTAATGTCATGATGAGCATGTTTACGCGTTGCTGATCGCTTTTCCTTAACGGGCTTGCTCACGCGGCACAAAGAGTTTAAACAATTTCGAAGGAAATTGATCACAACCCACCTCTACCTCTTTTAATCATGCAGTTATATGAAAGACTTTGATGGCTGCACACTGTCATAGCATGTAGTTATTCACGCATACATAAAAGGCTTCGAAAAAAGTATCCCAAATCCTAAAATTATATTTTAAGTGATCGTTTATTTTTCTTTCATTTTTTCTACATCTGTGTAATCTGAATAAATCGATCTACAACTTTATTAGAAAATATAAAATAGGATAAGAAAGGCTTAATTCATTAGTTAGAAGAGGTAATATTAAATTCCATGTAGTAGGCCGTATTACCAAGAAAGTGTGTACCATTATGTGTGATGACGATTTATTTTATTTTTTTATTTTCTCGTCAGAGACGATGCCCACAATTATACATGAAGGAATTAGAACCAGTTTCTAACTTTGCAACTTTCACACTTCTCACATCTGAAGGGCGATGCTGTCTTTTTTCGACTCAAGAAGGACAAATAACAAAGGAACGACGAGGAAAAGAGCAAAGGAAGGAGAGGAGATGCTATCGCTGTGGACTTAGCTTTTCCTCCCTCATATCCTTCGAATCAATCACCGGTTTTTGTGCGTAAAAAACCAATTTTTTTCATCTTGATAGTGATATAAGCATATCTACAATATCGTGAATAAAATATATATGCCTATATGTGTGTACCATACAAACACTGTATATGTTGAGTTGAACACAATGTAAGATGTTTTAAGTATTCGAAAGTAAACTGTAAATGTACTACTTGGTTTTTTAAAGAATTTCTAGTTTCCTTGATGGCAGCGTGTTAAAAGTTCAATTTTTAGTATTAGTACTAAACGTAAGGCGATGCTAAAGTGTTCAGATAAATCTGTAAATACAAAAAAGATGTCAAAGCCCTTCCCTCGGACGGCGTCAGGTACCAATGACAGGAAAGTATCATTAAGTGATTTGAACACTAGAATTAAATAAAATGAAAGTCAATAAGGCTGTCTAAAAAGACTGTGTATGGTGCACGTGCTAAAAGCGATTTTATATCCTTCGTTGGAATGCGCTACTCGATCTATGGGCCTCGTGACACCATATTTTCTACTATCAAAATAAAGTGTCACTTTTATCACTCGTATCATGAATAACTACTAGTTTAATACGTTAGTATGTAGATTTTGTTTGTGCATTATGTACAAAATAAGGTTGTTTCTGAAAACTAAAGGCATGATCTCAGTTGGATGCAAGGGCTACATTATGTCTCTAGACAAGAAATCAATACTGTAACGGGAGAATGCGAGGCAAAAAGAGCAGCGGAAAATGTGCAGTGGCGATTGAAAGAGCTCGGAGCCGTGTCCGGCGCTTGATTTTAAGTGGAGGGAATGAAAATTTAGAGGAGTCGAATGGGCCATCTGCGCTGTGGAACAGTCGTTCGAGAGAAGAGAAAAATGCAAAACTGTAAAAACGCGAGCGGGGTCGACCTGTCGCTGAGAGCGCGGCCTGGCGCTGTCGGCACCCGTTAATCGGCAGCGCTCCCGGCGGCCGCCGTGGCAAGCGCAGGCGAGCGAGCGGCGCTAAGAATGGGGAGGCCAGAGGAGCGCAGAGGGGGGTGATCCACGCAGGAACGCCTTGGGAAGTCTTTATAATGATTTTGTGAAGGACTTGCGCTGAGCACTTGAAGTTGCTGCGAAATGTTCAACGGAAACGTACCGGACGTTCAGACCCGAAGCGGCGTCACCCGAACAGCCAAGAAGGCAGCCATTATTTGTTTGATGATCTGGTTAAACTTTCGCAATGTTGCTACGAACGCTCTACTATTCTCTCTATCGGGAAATTCTATTGTGTTGGTGGGCAGCCTGGCTGTGAGTTAGCGCCAGCGTTTCCACGCAGCCATTACGCATGGGGATGGACTGGAATCTTTTAGTCAACATCCGATGGGCGCTGGCAGACTAACTTATCAATTAGAGTGAGGTAAATTCCTAATGGGTGAGAATGAACCCCTCTGCAAACAGAACGGGGAAGAAGAGACTGCGCTGGTGTCAGTCGTTGCCCTCTCCCCTCTCAGTCGCGACTGCTGAGATAGACAAGAGAGTCAGAAGGATTTCCGTTTCCTGCCTCTGTAGTTTTCCGCTTTTAAAATGTTTGTTTCTGGTGCATCAATCATGACGTTGCGAACTTTTAAAGCAAATCAAAGGGTTCAATTCTGGGGTGCCTCGTACCTAGGTCGCACAAAGAAAACTTCAGTAGAATTTCAAAATAAACATTTTTAAAAGATTTTCTTTTTTAAGCTTTACATTGATATCTTTCATAAGATGCTTCACAAAAATGTTGTCCTTCGTATTAATGATATTAAGACAGCAGTTTTATTTTGAAATTTACTTTTCTAGAGATTTTTCCTCTCTTAATTCAATTTCTTCATGCCCATAGAAGAAGAGAGATCATATTTATATGTCATAGAGATACATCATTATGATTGCAAAATCTAAGCGTTCGCATTGTGCCTCCTTTGCTTTAATGCATTTCCACTTGTCATGGCTATATTTTTCAACTCAACGTATGTCCATTCATATAGTGACAATGCAAATATATATATATATATATATATATATATATATATATATATATATATGTAATATATTTCTGAACTTAAAGCTGTGACATCGAGAAGTGGCTCGTAGATTTTTCTCCCAAGTTTGCTCTGTATATTGTCTTAGCAACATTTCCCTTTCGTATGTATGCCAATTCTCCTGGATTAAGGCAGCCAAATGGAGTACTCTGATTGCTAAAATGGAATCATGTAGCTTCTTTGCACGATTTGAGTTAGCCAGGATGGGAGGAGCGGCTGTGAGTGGGGAGAAGCGGAGCTCTGTCTTCCGTTCCGTTAGCGTCCCGCTGGGCACCTGGGCTGGGCGGCTGGGTGAGCGCCGTGTGTGTGGTTCGAAGGCGCTGCCAAGGCCCCTGCTGAGGCGGCTGCCGGCGACCGACGCCAGATAGCGCTGCGCCGGAAATGGAGCCGTCGAAGGTCTCTTCCGCTCACGACCTCTCGCCGTCTTGCGCCTCGCGTCCCTTCGCTTGGCTCTGCCCCGCCCCGCCCCGCACCGCACCGCCCCCGCTCCACGCAGTCCACCCCCTCCTGCGCCTTACAGCTAAGCTCCTCCACCTCCCCTCGCCTCTCTCAACCCTCTGCAACGGCGCAGGAGCCACTATGCCACTTCACGCAACGGTTCCAAACTATTTCTTCCCTTCCATTATGGAAGTGCACTTCTCTTAACTCTTGCGAAGTTACTTTGCTGCATCTCGGTACTTTTGTGTTTCTTTTCTCCAAACAAAGTTCGTTTGTAGCTGCTTTCCTTCCTATTGGTTTGATTATAAAATTTAATAAAATATTAATGGTTAATTTTGTTACCGTTATGTCTATTCACAAATTTGTGGCTATTATAGCAATTACGAAGCCATTTCACTTTCATTTCTATAGTTTCGTGCAATAATTCGGTTCACGAATCTAAAGAAGTAGTGCGTTGTTTCGCCAACCCACAGTACGCCGTGTGTGACTAGTAGAGATCTTATTAAGTGGCGGCTTCGGACCTCGTCCGTGCGGCAGAAATGTGTTTGGTGGGTGCTGGTGGTGCAGGCGCTGTGGCTCTTGAGGAGGTCTCCCTGCGCAGGTTTGCGCTTCCGAGGCTTTTCCCGGCCGTCTCCGCGTTCCCCGAAGCTCCGTTGGCTTCTCGCGGCGCGGAGGTCTCTGCGGAGGCGGGGCTTCCCCGCTCCTCGCCCCGCGGCCCACAGGCGAATCCTGCGCCTTTGAAGCAACACCAGGACAGGCGCGCCCCAGCCTCACACCCGAATTACCGTAATTATCTTTCGTGCTTGCATATCAATATTACTGGTGCGTTTGAAAGATTAGGTTAAAAGGAATGGGCTCAAGTACAATAGGGTTGTATTATATCCAATATTTGCTGTAAGTGGAATTGATGACATTTTGTTTCCCTTTTCGCAAGAGGGCCGTAAAAGAAATTTTGCATTTGAGTTGATTGAGGACATATTACTGAATTTCAGAATTAGCAGGTAATACTTTAATATTGATTAATTTACGATGCAGTTTAAGAGTAAAAGGAATTTTATTTTACATTTCTGACAATGGAAGCAATTAGAAGTATAACTCAAAATTCTCATCTTGCACGTTTTCTTACTCGTATATTGTGTGCACACTCTTAAAACGTTCTCTTTCCTATTTCCAATCAACTGCATTTGGACGGTCGTCTTTTGGCCCACCGCGTCTGTTTCCGAAAATGGTCGCCTCTTTCCATGCAAGTCGTCGCCTGCCCAAGTGGCTGATCAATGGGTCTATTGTGCAGTGGGTCATTGGGCACGAGCGGCGGACAGTGACGTCATGGGCAGGTGGCGGAAGGGCCAGCTGCCGCCTCCGCGCTCGCCCTCTCATTCAGGCCTCTTCAAACAGTTTGCATCAACACCCTCGCTCACGCTAACACACACGCACACGCCCTCACTTTCGAGTCCGCCTTACTCTCACCGCCGTCCAACTCGTCTGTCCGTGAGTGTCTTATCGTACTCGCCGCGTACATTCATGCGCACCACCCCACACTTCCTTGTGCTTTTCGCTTTTCTCTCTAGCCCAGCCGATCTCTCACCTTGTATACTGCTTGACCTCAACCCGCCATCGACTTACTCCATATATCGCAAACGTTCTACATTTCCGTTAATGCGACCTTCCTTCTCTTCTGCTACCCCCTTCCCCTTGCGCAATCGCCCTCCTCAACACAACGCCCTCTTTATTCGCCTTTGAAGTCCTGAGTCGGGGCCTATCCCCATGCGGTTCTCTGGCTGCCTCATTCAAAATATCACCCACATCTTCGTCCTGACCTCTCCTCGTAGCGAACGCCATGGGCCCCGCCCTCCTCCACCTGGCGATCTCACAGTCCGGCCTTCGACATCTGCTTCAGAATCTGCCTGTAGTCGGGGCCTCTTCGCAGATGTCGCATTTCCACTTCCACCCTAGCAACCCTCTTCTGCTCCAACCCCCACGCCTTCGCACCGACTGCCCCCTGCGACAGGGATGCCATCTGCGACGCGAGAGCGCGGCTTCTCAGCTCAGCAGTAGCCAACCCTCTGGCTCAAGGCATCGGTTGCAGCGACTCCGAACAGGGGGAACCACGGTTCCGCGCCCCGTGTGGCAGGAGTTTCGAAACGAGCTGTCTGGCTTCGTCGAGTTCATCCGCAGTCTGGAGGTCATTCCAGCGATCGGCTGCTCTGATCAGTAGTTTTCTGTGATTTCTCGGATGGACGCCAGGCGAATGGCCTTCGTCGTCTTTGTTCAATCCTCACCCCTTACTTACACTCTAACATCCACTACACCACCGAACATGCTGGGAGATCGGTGGGAGTTTATAGTTCATCCCGGCAGGGGCGCGGCGGTGCAACGCTGAAGGGAGATGCCCCCAGCCAGCCGACGGGGAGGTAGTCGGCGCGGAATCTCCTCCAGGGGAGAGCACCGCCACCTCCCGCGCTAGAGCAGGCCAAGAATCTACGAGACTCATGTCCAAATCCACCAGTCAAGTGACGGTCCTTTCGCGCGGCATTTTGGACTACGATGCTTTCTATGGGCGCTTCTTCATCTCCAACACATTCACGTCAGTTATCCCCTATTGCTGTGGTGCGCGGTGTCACAGCAAAATTAAAGTGAGTTACCTGTTGGTCTACCTACTCTTAATCTCCATGTTAAGTTTTTATCGAGATTTTTTGAACGATGTTGAAAAGAGAGAGAAATTAGAAAACAGCTTCATTTTATTTTTTGGCATTTTTAGTTGAAAAACATTATTTAAGTTGATTACAATTTTTCAAGTTTCGACCTCAGCTGTAATTTGTTCATGTGGATATTTTACTATCAAACAAATTATCTGGACCCACATTTCCGTAGTTAAATAAGTCATTGCGACATTTAAAGTATGTCGACGACATTGAGCACAGAAATGCAACAAGCATTGGTTGAATTGTACCAAAATGTAATATAAAAGAAAGGCAAGAAATTATATGTTGTTGATCTTATCTATTGAAAATGTCATGTTCTTCTTCTACAGCTTGTTTATCACTATTAAAAGGTATGTTCTTTCCCGATGTAAAACACAGGGGTAGTAGCCCCAGCGTTGATTTAAAACTCGTATCTTTAATTAGAGCTAAACGATAAGGCATTACCTTAATTACTTGTAAGACATACGTGGATGTACTTGCCTCGTAAATTTGTCTGAAACAAAGGTACATCCTATCCATGTGGAGTGCGATGAACCCTCGGGTGATGAGTTCTCGGGAAATCCCTCGCTGTGATCTCGTGAATCACGAACCCACATAGTTATCGCTGGTGCATAACACATTAAAAAATCACGGAACAAGTGTTAAATTACTATTAGAAGAATGACGTGAGGAAACATTATAAATTTTGACTCCGTAGGTTTGAAAAATTGAAATTATCTTTTTACATTTATTAATTTTTTAAATTTAATCGAAAAAGAGGAATAAAAGCCCAAATTGCAAAAAATACCCAAATATTTTGAAGGCAAAAACGTAAAGAAACTTTTCAATTTTCCCTGAACGGTGGCCAATTTGAAGTATAACTCATTCCCAAAGATTGCTTGTTTCGTCTAACTCAAGCTGAATGTGTATTGCACGGGGGTCAAAACTCAGTGCTAGTGATGGACCGCTTATTCAGCCACAACGCCCTGAACCCCTCCGCTTTGTTGCTCTCGTTGAGGATTTCCTTCGGCGCAATTCTCGCTAACGTCCTCGCAACTGCTCTAATGAAAGCGGCCGCGCGGGCGCTGCTACTTTGTTTGCGCAGGGCGCGGCCTCCGTTCGCTAATCAGCCGCGAGGGGCGCGCGCATCGCGGCATCCACGCGCGCCGTCGCACGCCATCGCCTCGTTAACGCCTCGCGACCGTCTTTTATTCCAAGCAGCCCCGCGCACGGCCCCCTGCGTTGGCTCACGGCAGCGGCCGACGGGCGCCGCATGGCCTCACAAACGCGTACACGCAGCCGCTTCTTGATACTGAAATAGTGAAATCGGTGAGAATTGTTTCACTGTTCTTCATAAAGGATCTTTGAATATACTGTAATGGGACGGTCGCACGCGTCGGGTTACGACGCGTATTTTAATATATATTTCCATAACTTTGTTGGGCACCAAAGCACGGGAGCCAGGCTGTTTGCGACAGGATCGCGCCTAGGACGACGCCACTGACTTACAGGGAAATACGCACGCCGTCGCTTCCAGCACGGCACTTCACCGCTCCCATTTCCAAGAACTCGGGTGATGCCGAAATTTCAACCGAATTTTGCGTAGCAAGAAAGGTCGCCGATGACACTTTGATTAGTCAGACGAAACCGCGTTATGCGCACCTGCCAATCGCCGAAAACGAAGCGGGGGAGGGCCACGTAACCCCGCAAAGAAAGGGAGGTCGCTGCAGCTCACAAGCTCGGAAATTCCGTTGTAAGAGGCGAGGGTGAGAGTTTGACATTCGAACGCAGGAGACGAGAGTGAATAGCACATTCGATGGGGAGCCAGGGATGTTTCTTTTGTCTCGGGGGTCGCCGCTGGACGCATCGCCGCTGAAGGGCATTGCTGCGCATCGTGAGATGCCCCACCGCCGCCGCCACTCCGCAGTCGCTCGGGCAAGAACGAACACAGGGCAAGGACTGAGTGAGCGCCCGAACTCGAGCCCACGACTCGCGACGGGCCGAGGCGCAACCACCGCTGCCGTGAGCCACGCCGCCGACGCGCGCTTGAAGCGTTGCTAGCGTGGGGAGCGAGGGATTTCCCGAGAACTCATCACCCGAGGGTTCATCGCACTCCACATGAACAGGATGTACCTTTGTTTCAGACAAATTTACGAGGCAAGTTCGTCCACGTATGTCTTACAAGAAATCAAGATAATGCCTTATCGTTTAGCTCTAATTAAACACGGAGTGACTACTGTCCAAGTGTTGATATGTACAACTAAGCAAAATTCTCGAAGTTTTCCAGTTTTATACACCTAGACAATAATAATTACACTTCTATACGGTAGCAATATACTGGTAAGTTAATGTGCCCATGTGTTGGTGTTCAGTGTAAGTTTAAAATGTATCCCTACGTTCTATTCGTCATTTTTAACAGAGATTTAAATATTTACGAAATAACATTGTTCGGTAGTTAAGGTCCTGCGCTGTCGTTCGGCCGCGTAGCCGGGTCGCTGCTGGTAGGCCTTGGCCCCGTCAGGGGCTGTTGAGACTGAGCTGAGGTTCCCCTCCCCCTGCCTCACTCCGTACGCACGCCCATGGACACGAGTGTCAGCGACCTCAGCCGCGCATGGGTCCTTTAGCCCAAACACATAAATTAGTAAACAAATAAATAGGCAAATATATACACGAGTGACTAAGTGGAGTAGTAATAACTGTGATTTAATGGAAATCTGTATGTGAAAATGACATAGAAGGAGGCCAGTAGGATGAGAAAGTATTTTTGCTGTCGACGAATCTCCTCCAGGCGGCGGCTGAACTGGACGCAGCTGCGCGTAGTGGGGCTCGAACCCGAAGACCTGTGGGCCAGGAACAGCCGAAGTGCGGGGGCGGTCGGGTGGCTGCGGGAGGGAATGTGTTACACTTCAGTTTGCATTCGACAACAATGTTAATTGTATTTCTTTGCATAAGTGTTTTTAGATGCTATCCGCAGTTTATTTAGACAAGGAATTGTTTTTGTTTTATTTCTAGGTATGTACTCGACGCGCCCTTGTGATGCGAGCCATGAGAATTTCCTGTTTCACCTTGCAGGTACAGTTCTTTTTTATAGTCCTTGATTATTAGTTCTTCGCTGTGTAGCCGACTTTTCACAATTGTTCTCGTCATTTTCGCAACACATCTCTTAGCCCTTTTTAGCATTGAGCGTAAAATATGCCCATCTAAGATGTTCCCTTCAATTTTCTCCTGAACCGTTGCAGATACTTAGATGCGGTTTTCACTAAAACTACTATAAGCAAGGGGCACACACGGTCATGCATAATATTAGTCTATTGTATTTTTTATTGCAGAGATATTGACCCAACTTCGATTTTTTAAATGGAACCCTATAGATTTTTTAGATCATCATAACAAGCGTGAAGACAAGAGTTCATAAATATGCATATCGCCATATGTTGCATAACAAATTTTTTGAGAAATTAAGAGTATTAATGACGCACGCCGACTGCTGGTTTCCGTAATCTGAACGAGAAATCCCGGGTGATATGTGGCGAGGCCATTCCCTTGAGAGAGAGAGAGAGAGAGAGAGAGAGAGAGAGAGAGAGAGAGAGAGAGATGGATGTTATCTTCCGTTAGTTTGTCTTTTGTCTCGTAACATTGCAGTCGGTCGATGCCTGTAATCCCTTCTGCCAGGGATCGGCGCCGTTACTCACCGAGGTTCTCAGACTCAGCCGTTGGAAAATCGGGGGTGACGTCACGGAGCGTGGTGAAGCAAATCGACTGACGACGCTGGCCTTCTGCTTGAGCATTGGATTGACCTTGTATTTTCATTACACAAACTTACCTTTATATCGTGGCAGCTGGAATGCGTTGTAGAGGAAGCACACTGCTGTGCTTTTGCGTGCATTTTTACTGAAGGCAAGTGGCAATCTGAATGTGCCTTCGTTCCCTCGCCGCGGCCCGTAGCGCCGTTCTCGCTGCCCGGCCGCATGTGTTTGCGTAGGTCAGATTTCCCTCTCCAGCTACCCTGGAGAGGCGGGAATGCATTCACGTTCAGCAGTGCATTTAGCAGGAATAGCCGGGCCTATCTCAGACAATGGAAAAGTTAACTTAAAACTAAATAAGAAATTGCCCTGACAAAAAGAGTGCATGTGAGCGTGCAGATAAATTCCAGAATGTGTCCCTCTCTGTAAACGCCCTGCGGTGTGTAACATGGACACAGCGCGGCGTGTTGAAGAAAGCTAAATGAACCGTTCCGCCCACTCCCTCCCTCGGGCGACGTGTGCCACCTGCCCTCTGCGGCGCGCGCCGCCCGCGGCTGCCACCTGGCGCTGCCCCCCTCCCCCCCGCCCCCCTCCGGGCAGCCACCCACGGCTTCCGAGCGCAGCCTCTGCCACTCCGTTAACGCACGGGCGCTCTAACGCTGCATTTTGTTCTACACTTTCACCGTTCTATTGCTTACAAAAGAAGAAATCAATAATGGAGCATGTAAACTCCAGCTTTAGCGATTTCACTCGTCAAAAGTACACCTTTGTGTACTAGTGAGAATGTATGTGTTCGTGAAAGGGTGGAGATCCCAGAGCTCCAGCAACTGTTCACATTTTGCTCTTCCTCACAGTATTTCACTCGCAGGTTTTCAGTTTTTGACGTTAAATAATCGACAATAAATAAAGTGCGATGTAGAATGGCACAAATTTGTATAGGTTTCGTGTGTCGTTGTGAACTAAAAATTACATTTACTAGTAAATATATTCACCTAACCTTTACACGCACTAACGGAAATGAAACTTAAAATAGGCTATTCAAACTTGTCGATGAAGACAATAGCATTTGTATCAATTTTAAGGAAAATATTAATTAGAAAGTAATGAGTGTGACTTGGCCGATAACATACTGTGTTTTGAGCTTAAGCGTTGATCATTAGTGATTCCTGTCTTACCAAATGGAAGAGAGCAGTGTTTTTTCCCCGTGACCATGGGAAGATGTTTCCCAGTAGAATTGGAACTTCGAAGCTGCTTTTGTAGAACCTGCTCCAGAGCAGTTTCCAAGACAGCTATTCCATTATTATCGAATTATTTGATCATACTTCAGCTGAAGTAAGAAAACAGACATGCAGATTGTTTGCGGAGGGAAATAGTTTCCATTACACAGAAACAAAAATTGTTCTTATTACAAGTAATGTAATTCGTGTAAACTTTGTGCAATAAAGGAGAGGAGATAACGACTCCGAAGGTGAAAGCAAATGCAAATATCGTAATTCTCCCACGCGTTACGTACGGTATGTGTTGTTTATAGGCGATAATTAAATACCATTCTTTCAAACCCAACCAAACCTAATTAGCTGAGAAAAGACATACCAAAGCTGTATAATGAAGCACTAAACCCCCAGTGCTGCGCTGGGAGGTGACTATTGTCCTCGCCGCTGCACCTGCCGATCGCGCTCCTGGCGGGCGAAATCCGCGTCAACCAGATTAATCGCCGGGGCGGGGCGCGAGGAGCCTCCACAAACAGATGCCTGTGGGCACAGCGCCGCGCAAACACTCCAGGTCGATGCCAGCGCGCGGAGCGAGGCTTGCGCATGGGGCAGGGGGGAGGGGGAGGGGGAGGGACGGTGAAGGTGAGAGGGGAGGTGTCGGACCCCACCCTCATCTTCAATCTCTCCCAACCCTCCGGCCTAACCGATGGACCAGGCATTCCCCTAGGACTTTCTGCTGTGCCATACGTTTCTCTCCCATGTTATTGGCGTGTGTTCAAATTGGCATCTGAAGTTTCATCCTCATGGGCAACCACTGGTGAGCGTACTTGCTTTTCATATCCAGATTCGACTCGCGGTCGAGGCAGATGAAGGTGTGCGCTTTTCTTGCCACGTCTTTCTAGTGCTGTGTGGCACTTATTTCACCGTCATCTTAAATTAAATGTAAAATGATTTTATTTTGAATAGTATATAAATCTGTACAATCATGCGTGTATAAGAGAAAATAAGTAAATAATAAAAGTTGGTGTAAACAGACCAATGCCATCTTTAGAACTTCACTTTACCCTTAGAAGAAATTTAGAGAAAAAAATTGGAGCCATTTTTGAGAAAATTTTTAAAACCTTTCAAAGCCTTCATGAATAGTACCCTCAAAATTGATAATAATTTTAATAATTAAAGAATTATTTTCAAATTCTCAAAACCAGGAATCGGGAGACATTCGTTTTGGAAAAAATTCTAAAAATTATTTTGGCACACGGAGAGACAAACAGATTTTCGAAGAAAAAGGAAAAATCATATTTTTGCTTTCAGGGGATCCAAAAACGTGTATTTCTGTTAAAATCTTGAAATCTATTTTCCGTAGCATTACAGAACTTTCTACATACTACGCTTATTACTCCGTATATACGTAAGAATACAAGATAGTAATAATGTAATATTTTAAATACATTTTTCAATTCTTCAGTTTTGTGATTTTACCTGAATGATTCATCAAATGCTAATTTTATGACATTTTATTTTATGACCTCCCTGCATTATTCAGGAAGTACGTCATGAGGCGGAAGTATTTATCTTAGCTTCTGATCTTCTCACGCTTGCAACGAAAGAGGCAATGGTATCGTGTAAATAATTTGCGGGTCTATTAAAATTGGCATTTTTTATGGTTAAGATTATATAAATATTAATTATCATGCGTTGGAAGAGAGATTAAACAACGGCCTCTGGCGTATCATCGGTGCGCAAGACAACTGATGTACTCGCATCTGAGAATTTGTCGTATGCCGGGGCCATTTCTAAACGGACAAAAACTATTTGGCCACTAAAACCGTGTCTTTTACTACATCTACCAGCTGTCTTGTGAACTCTTTTAGGAAATCATTACTAGTAAAAATATATTATTTTCTAGTCATATTTCTATATATTACTTCAATATGACGATGTTTTAGATGGCATCTTCCTTTTCTTCAATACTATGCGAAAATATAGCAAATTGTAAAAATATCATTATTCAAGACCATTATGAATAACATCTAGTGGTACTACAACCGTACAATCTTTCTTACATTATTTGTAACTTTTGCAATTTTCGAAAATTCTGAAATTTCTACGTCCTTTATCAGCTTACTTTCTACTATCCGAAACAAAATTGATCTGTTTTCGAGAAAATAGTCTTTTAAAATTGCTTTCATTGCACACGAAATTACACAAAACCACTCTTAGTTTAAAAAATGTGCAAATATTTTTTAAACATATATTTAATTATGAAAACTCATAATTTTAATATTGTGTTAGCAGCAAGACGCTGAAAAAATTGAAATTTAGCGTGATCTGCTGCTTGCTGCTATTTGCACTGATGCTGCTTGAATCTATTTAAGATAAAACATTTAAAGAAAATATTTAGAAACCTTTTTAGATGATTTTGAATAAATTGATTGATGTGCCTCTAAATTCAATATATCCGTTTCAAATTCAAGCGGACGTGACATGGGCTAATTTTCCCGAGGAGTATCAGTTTTGATAAAAATCCTGCCAAGTGTCTTAGCCAAGGACGGACGGACAGGGACGAGGATTCTACGCACAGCATATTACAGGAAGCTATTTTCTACGGATACAAGAAAGAATGATCAGTTTTTTCGGCAACAAAGACCAACAATACAATTGTTTCTGCCTAGAGTCGCATTTTTCTGCTGCAGCTTTACTGCTCTTTCTCTATACTAGGGAAGTAGTTTGCGAGAATGTAAAAAAATATATATTTGCGTCTTACATCAATTTTTCACTTTTTTTATTGTGCAGACAGTTTATCTAATCCGACATAAAGAAAATTTAAATGTCTGAAAAAGTTTAACTAGATTCCATTAAAATATTTACTTATGGAATTATGTATAAAATGCTTTTTTACTCATTAAATATTTTATCTCTATTATTACATGAATATCCAATCTGAGAGAGAAAATCAAATTTGTGTTATTCTCCTTTTTTTCAAATAGAAGGTAAAAATTCTTTATAGGATTTTTAGTTTTCAGTTACAAATTCAAAAGTAAAAACTAACGGAGTGTTATTCTTTTATCTAAAATGTGAAATGCGAAATGCTACAATTTGATTTCCTATAAAAACAGCTTTAAAACAAATATACATAAAGTAGATGAATCATCGAAAATTACGCGTGTAACCCCTGATGAGTTTAATGCCAACCTTTCATTCCAGATGTTTCACCGCGATCTCAGATTTCTCGAGTGGCCTTCGCTGTGGTCATCGACTAACTATGACGCATTCTTGAGAAATTTAACTCCACGGCACTGTTGCTTGTAAACATAAGTCTGGCAAGAAAATCCAATCATCGGAAAACATTTTGCTGCGATATTTAATAAAGAGATGACAAAGCTCCTACATTACTTGAAAAATCTCGTGGCGACTCTTCGTCTGGTCTTCAGAAGTGGTGCACAGCAAAGGTTCAACTCGACTCTTATGGCATGCGGTGCACTAGTTGACACAGAACCTTGACCAACGGACAGAGGCCTTTGCTCCTGGCTCACAACTTTACCAGAAACCTCGGAACCTAGAGAGGCTTTTAAATACTATTTTGGGGACACAGTGTATTCACTTCCTGTCAATTTAGCATTAAACTGCTCTAAGCCACTGGGGACCTCCAACGTTACGTGACGCAACGGAAGCATTACGTTAGCTGTTCAGCAACGAGGAGGTGATTTGAGTGAAACGGACAGAGAAAAGCAATAACCGATGATATTTAAACTTATTTTTATCACTTAAGTCTCTTTATCTCTCCGCCATCGAAATTGCACCACATCAGTACTTATGGATCTAAGATCCTTTTCAATTTAGTCTAGTCCTCCATTAAAAAAACTTCTGATTGTTAATTCAGTCTTCTCCGTTGCTGTTAGGGAGCAGATGACTACATTGCAGCTTTTGGTCGTGATTACTCGTTACTAGTGGTCTGGTGCAGAAAACCACTCAAAAGGTTTCTCAAAAACTAGTATGCACAATACTCAAGAAAAATAAAATTCCATATCATAACGCAACAACAAATTTAATATTTGGACAAAAACAGTCTTCACGAACTCTGCAGTAAGATACTGTAGTATACAAACAGTTCAACAATTCTTTACAAATCAAGAATACAAAAAGGCCCTGATTCATAACGCAACGTGTGAATAACAGTAATTATTATTACTAATGCGTTATAGCTTGTTATTACTTTCGCTACGGAGATCGATACGCAGTGCCCAACTTATCTGGATCGAAAGGATCGAGCTACGAGGGAAATATGAAAAAACTACAATGATGCAACGTGCTCTCTTATAGAGGGAATTACGGGAGGAATGTACTCTGTACAGCGGGCGTTAACTGGTTCTAATGATCTCAGGCGACAAAAAGCTCGCCGTCCACAGACCCTCAGTCATTTCATTGCGGCTCAAGCATTAGAGCCCGTGTAACTCCCGTGGTGCATCAATAACTGTTAATGGCCGGCGACCTCTTCCTTGGACGCTTCCTGTCAGCTGCGTCAACTGCGCGCAAAGAAAATGATGATTCAGACGCTAGGCGCAGTGCGCGAACAGGCGGGAAACGCAAGCAAATGTGCGCATTTTCCGTCCAAATCGGAACTCCTCCATGTTTTTGTATTTTTTCGACATCCTGGTGTACAACAAAACCACAGGCCACACGGCCGGACACAGTGGCGGATACGCGGGAGGGCGTAGTGGACATGTCCCGCACCAAAAGGCCTAGGGAACAGAGCTTTTTTACCGCTCTTATTTGCCAAAATGTATTAATTACTTGTGTTACAATTATCTATTTATTGAAAAATGTTGTATTATATATACATCAAAAAATAAACATGTTTATTAACAAAAATATATGATGTCCCCTCCGTTAAAAATAATCGGCTGGATCCGCCCCTGGCCGGAGACTGCATGATTTTCTGTCAGTTTCTGAGCGCATAATACAGATAATGTAAGTAATTGTTTATTAATGAACAAAGGACTTAGAAGGAGCAATTAAATTTCATGTAGCCTCAAGTCGTAAATTGAAATTTACAAATATTTCGTGGTTGTGTACAATTTTCTGAGCGCTTCAGTTCCTTAATGGGGGTTCCCAGAATAGCTGAAATGGAGCATTAGAAATGAGACAGAAACGCCTGAAAGACCTTGATTTGTATTTGAGAACCCAAAAGGTGCATGCGTGCCAGCCTGAGGTTTTATTTGCATGTCAGGGTAGTGGGGACGTGGAAGCGAGTGGTCCAGCCGTCAGTCCCATAGAGCAATGCAAGATGAACGACCGCTGTGAGGTTTCGCCAGCTCGAGCCCTGGGCGCCGGGCTGTCATACGGTGTATTGTGGTGCTGTCCTGCATCAAATCTCCATTATTATGTCTTATCCGTCACAGGGTTCCATCATTATACGCGGTAATGTAATTTAGTAGATACGTATATTTGGCTACACTCATATCAAAATATAAATATCTTTAGTTTCTAAATATATGATAATTAACATAGTTGTGTGGTAATTAATTAAGAATTAAGAGCAAATATTCATCCACTTGTTTTCTTGACTACATGGATCTGATAGTACGAATGTTTTGCTATCTTGATTATCGAATTATAAAAAATATGTGGTTTTTAAATGAATTGCAATGAAATTAATATACGAATATGATAAAATGAAAGTCACAAAAAATTTCCAGTAGTTTTCGTTTGATTTAGATTTGGGTTTATTATTAATTCTGCAATTAATTTTGAGAACTTGTTGGCAGAATACACTAACTTAATATTACAGAACTTAACAACACAAAATCTACAAACTTTACAAATTAACGTAAACGTATTTGACGTGGTATTTCCAATGACTGTGGAAGGAAGGTTGCTACGCAGTTCAAAACTATGGAGTGATATTATAAAATCATCAATGCATTTAACGTCGACGTTTTGAGTCCGACGTCTTTTAACATCGATGATTTGTCTTCGATGCTTCTACGTGGTCAATATTTTAAAAATGAAAAGTTCACGATCCATAAATTCTATCATAATTTTCAGATATCCATAGACCAAAGTGACCAAGGGTGATGAAAGAGTAAAACGAAGTTTTCGTCAATAACAAGCCTTTATGATTTTGTGAATTACCTAGTCCGACAATACAAGGTATGTGAATTATCCTGATGTTTCTATCGCTTTGATTTGTTAGTTGAATCCTAATTAAGGAATTAAATCTTCAATGGTGAACGTGGCTGTTTTCCTTGGCCCTCTGCGCGTGCGACGGAGCGCAGCGGAGGGAGGGGGCCGTGGCGCAGGGGAGGGGAAGGGCGGCGGGGAGGGGGCAGCACGTGGGGCGCCCCGGCCGTCAGTCGGGCGAGAGGCGCGCGCGAGGGCAGTCGCTGTGTCGAGGTGCGGAGCCGAGTGGAGCGGAGCGGAGCGAAGCGAAGCGAGTGCAAGTGAGTGATCGAGTGACAAGTGTCCGAGTGAGTGTGTGAAGCAGGGAAGGCGTCGCATGCGGTGACCATGGCGTGGCTGCTCGTCTTCATCGTCACCATGACGTCGCTCACAGGTACGTGACAGGATGTTGTACAAGTGAATCCGCAAGGTTGAAGTGACTCGCAGTGTTAGTCGTGTGGGAAGGGTGTGGCTGTTTGAGTGACATACGATTGAGGTTCGGTCAAGTGATGTCGCTGTTTACGTCATCAACCTGCAGTGCCCACCCAATTTCTTCACATTAGTCTCTTTAATAGTGTTGACCTTGGAATTGTGCCATTTCAGCACCTTTCTACCGTCAGCAGTTTCCAACAATTATTCCGTCTCGATCAGTGCAGCGCGATCGCGGCCTCCCACGCGACTTCTGCCGCCACAATGTTTACTCTCAAAGTTCACTCACGGAAAGCAATGGATATGAGAGCGAAGGAAATGAAATGTGGTGTTGGATGGTACTCAAACTTTAAAAACATTTAACTAGGCAAAATTTGCAGAATCAGTTTTCCATTGTTTTGAACTCTTCTTTATAATATTTGAAACACTCCTCAGCCTTTATGTAAGTTCCATTTATATCCAGGCCTATTTGACATATCCACTTTGAATTTATCGAGTTCTGGGTACTACGGCCTCACTGTCTGCCGCTTCCAGTGACATTTCGAACGACTACTTTGAGGAGACAGAGCAAATAACCCACCAAGTCTGCTTTCATATTATCGACATTTGTCGTTCAATACTTTTCGCATTACATAGGGTTAGTCAATACAAATGTCCACCTTAAATATGTTGCAAACGGTTTAAGATATTCAGATGAAATTTCCGCCAATTAAGGACAAAGGTACTCAGCAGTCGAATCTATTAGCTTTTTTAGAACATTTTTCTGATATGAAGATGCTGAACAAACATCGGTTTTTTAATAAAATACTATTCTTTTTTTTTTGTTGCACGAATAGATAATCTTCCGAAGGAAAATTCAACAATACTCCTCGTGTTGGTATTTGAATGTGCATTGATGAGCACAAAAGAAAACCCGGCGGGCTCTCAGTTCGCCTGAACGTTTCCCGGTCTCCGTTGTTCGGCGGTGCAAACCGCCGCTGACGGTGTCTAGCGCACGTCTAAATGGCAATCGACACCCCGGTTCAGACTGGAAATCGCGAGTGATAAATTTGTCGCCTGCAGAGCGAAGGACGTTGAGTCCACAGTAGGGATTTGAGGCCGCGTGGTGCATACTTTTTGCGGAGAGTTTACGTAGAAACTTTTGAGAAATTCGTTGTCCATTTGTTTTCAACAGCATAGTGTCAATGAGTTTTTTTGTTTGGATTAAGGCAAATTCACGAAATTCACTGGAGAAATTTAAATAGTCACATAAAAAGTCTATAACGGGAGAAGTTACGACTCGCTTGAATTCGTTCTTGCCCGAGGAAAGCTCTACATTCATAGTGAAGCAGAGAAACATGCTGAAGTATTTTTGCATCCTTTCCGAGAGCTACCAAAGCCGCTCAAAGCTGAGATAAAGAGCTCGGATGCCGTGCACTGATTCCAAAAGGTCGGGAACGTAATGTGTACTGAGGAGAGTTTCGCAGAACTAACGGCACCACACATGACACAAGATCGTCCAATTTCACCAGTGGTGCAACAGAATGACACACACTTTCCCGTAATATTTTCCTATTTCCTTTGGTCTCGGGTTTGCCACATACTCTTGCTAGCTGCCATCTATCGCCGCCCAAGTACATTTTTTGACATTTTCTTAATTTTTCGGTTTCCTAATTGTAGAGCAAGAATATTATGTTAAGATAATTAAAGGACAGTAAAACCTAGTTCTAAATGGCCATTTTTCTATGAAAAAATTAGAGCCATTTAAAAAAAACTTGCGTTTAAGAGCTACTGTAAATTCGAAATTTGAATCACATTTTCACAGCAAATGTTCGAGTTTCCAAAATCTTCAGTTGAAGTCATTTTAAGTATTTTAACTCCAGTAGTGTATAAAATTTGCCGAAATGTGCATATTATCGGCGTGAGAAATCTTTCAAAAAGTATTACATTGGTGTAATTTTTGATCCCCCCCCCTCCCAAAAAAAAAGTCCTGAAATACACTTTACCTTATATGAAAGAGCGCAATTAGCAATACCTTATCAAAACTTCGAAGATAAATTTTGAAGCCATTTTTGAGAAAATGGGTTTGAGCTTTTCTGAAAAAGCGGAATTATGAGCTAGTTTTCACCGAAAACTTGTTTTCGAGAAAATTTATATAACATTTTTGAAAGCTCATGTACTCATAAATACAGTAATGTGAACAAATATATAATATAACGTAATATAAATATTAACGACATGACAGACAAGTAAAAAATTACAATTTTGTACTTTTTGAAAAAACAAAGGAATCGAGCAATATGACGTCATCTTATAGAGTGCATTTCGCACTATCCCTACGGAAGTTTAAAGAAAAAATTTGGAGCCGTTTTTTAGAAAATGTCAGGAGGCTTTCCTGTAAAGTACCCCCAAATTTTGAAGAATTTTTGTTAAAGAGGGGAACACGGTACACCTTTGTAGAAGCGTGGCGGCGAGGGGGTAGGGGAGGAGTGGGAGGGGTCTCCTTCCAATGCTCTGCTACGAGTCAAGGTGGCGACGTGAGAACGGGCCGTAAGCGCTCCCTCAAATTACGCTAATTCTCTGACAGAAACGAATGAAACTAACCGAAAGGCGATTTTTATGGCGGTTTAACTGGCGGGTTTTTAACCAAAGAGAGGTGATCACTGACACCTGAATCATACTCCCCTTGCTTCCCGCAGGCCATGGCCCCCTCCGGACGGAACACTCACGCGCATCAGAGTACAGCGCGAATAGCATTAACAGACCTGAATGATACACAATCGCGGCGTCATTATCAAAATTAGTAAATGTACGTCAAATTTTCTTACATAAAATATTTTTCCTTACATTGAATGTTACTGTCCCTTAGTAATGCCGAATCTGAACTATTTATAATTTCTACATTTAGATGTTTGGTTTTTTTTGCTGTCGTTGAAAGTATTCATTTGGAAAGAAGTACCTGAATTCAAAGGTGTGAAGTTTTTGTGACCCAAAATGTATGGACAACATCTTAGTAAGACAAATCTACCTTCATATTTGCAAGACGTTTTTATAGCAGTAAGAAAAGTTGTGACCGATTTCTCGAAAAAAGCCTCTGGCTTTCTGTCGTCGCTCGATCATTAAAACCCTTATAACGGCCTTGGTGCATAAATAACTAATAAACCCACAACATTGAAACGGTTTCGTGGTTAATTTTCTCATACACGATTTGTAATTCCAAGTAGACAAGTCGACTTGAGAGTGCGCGTTGTGCGACAGCGCGTCGTCGCCCCGCACTCCGGAAGGCCATTGCGGCGCCTCCTTCCGGTCTGACTCGTGGATCAAGGTCACGCGCTGACGCTGACGATCTCGGGGTGCTGGAAGCGGAAGTGACGGCGAGCTAGGGCGAGTGCGCTCATTATCTGCCGGTGACATCTATAAGGAGGTCGCTGTCAGGGATCGGAACTGTTGGAGGTTAGCTAGAAGTTTCCATTTGTTTCTTCTATGAGGAGCAACACTGGACGCCGTTCAAAAGATAATGTAGCAAACGGGAAGCTACTTATTAGTAGCAAATAGTCATTGTTTCGTTTTTTTGAACAATTGAACCCTTAAGAATGACATCACTTTGGGGCTCGCACCCGTCCAATGGCACACAAGGTAACTGCTCGCCTCAGAAGAAACGGACCCCAGAGAAAGTTTCACTCCGTAGAGGTCTTTTGAGATCATGCTCGTATAATTCGGTATTTAAGTGACTGTGAGATCCTTAAATTGATTTTTTGAGATTTTTATTTTATTTTTATTAGGGGGAGCATCGACCACTTGCTGAAGCAAAATATCATTCTGTTCTCTAATATAATTCATTAGAAGTGCATAAACATTAATAAATGGTCATGTTACTTTGAGGAAGTACATGTAAAGTTCAGTAAATAATTACATGAACTTTTTATCACAAAGACAATGAATGTTATTTCCATACTGCTGTTTTTTTGTACGTTTCAGAATTCATGGGAGTCTTTGCGGTCTATGATTCGTGTACAAATCTGGCAGCTTGTCTTGTTGGTTTCTGTTCCAAATGCATCTGTTGCGCTGTGAATCCAGTCTCGCGGCAGAACAGACCACTTGCGGTTCCTTGCTGTGGCGTGTTGAATGAATAATGCGTTTAAGACGGTTGACAGAATCGTGGCTTTTGTCACGGCTTCTCACTAGAAAACCTGTGTGTATAGAGGAATAAATTTGATCTGGCAAGGATTCCTGAAGTAGTTGCATACGATGTCAAATGTCTTTGTACGTTATTCTTGTAGTAAATCCCTAACATTTGCTGGGCGCCGAGGCGGATCGAGGCGAGAGTCGTTCGTGGAGGCGGAGGGGCAGATCGAGGCGAGAGTCGTTCCTGGAGGCGGAGGGGCGCGGCCCCCTGTGCGTTGGGATTAATGCGGGCAGAGGGCCTTGTAAGTCTCTCAACTCGTAGCTCATATTAGACCACGCGAAGTAAATAAGTAATACACACACAATTTAATATGCGGGTGGCCCTTCGTGTGTGAATGCTCGTAGGGTGTGACAGTACACATCGAATAGTCAAAACATTGGTTCAGTTACGTATATATTCCCCAAAATTTCACGCAATCGCATCTTTAAAAGTCTCAAAATATTTCGGTAACCTTATTGAAGCGAACGCCGTTCACAAATTATCACAGCACTTACTATCCAAACGGCCAGTGGAATGGAAAACCTTTGCAAAATGCGTTTATTCCAGGTGTATTGCTCGTAAATTACTTAAAGGGTGTGCTTAGATGGTTCGGCCACGATTTTATGATGACCGATAAAACGCTCAACATTCACGAAATGTTAGTGTCATCACTTGCCTCGTCCAGATTAAAAATCTCGCCTCCTGTAAGCTCCGACTTGATTTTTAACATTTGGCATCGGCAGTAATAACACTCAAAACATTTCTAGGTATGTTAATAGCTATTTTCGGAATACAGCTGATCAAGTTACAGACATTAAAAATGTATTAAGATATATAGAAAAACGAACCGACATAGTTTTATAAACTGTTGCGCTAACAATTCGTTTTGAAGTCCGCGTTTTCACAATACGTGAATTCAAAAACGATTAAAATATGACTATGGTTGTGAATGTTATTGGAATAAAGTAATCGAATTGGTTATTTATTATACTAAACAATAAAATTACAAACAAATAGAAGTAAAACAAATTTGATTATAATAACAAATGATCTTAGGTAAGAAGAAAAAAAACTTTTAATAGACATACCATTTTTCGGATGCCCAAAAGCTTTAATTCTGAAACTAATATAAAAACAATGCCGTGCAGTGGAGAGTAATTTGTGCCTGCAAACAGTCAAGCCGCTGGTGAAGTGATTAGAATTCTGAAAATTACTTGTTGCACTACGTATAGCGCACGTGAAAGACGATCGAGTACTGTTGAGAACGCTCCCTTTTTAGGCCCGTTCTGTGGGCGGAGTTGCTTGACGGCGATGTTTGTGTGGGGATGGTTGATGTGGTGGCGGAGGAAGAAATTGTGGGGTAACTGGCGTGATGTGAGTGAAAGAGGAGCTCGTTTGCGGGAGAGGAGTTGAGTTGCGGTTCATCACAGCCGCACGCGCCGCCCTCTCTTTCCCCCACCTTCTTCTCTCTCTGCCCTCCCCGCTCCCGGCGCCTCTTTCTCACCCCCGTCCGCACGGCCCCTGCCCTTCAAGCCGTTGCATTTCCATATGGTCCTCTCTCCCTCTCTCCACCTTCTTCTCTCTCTGCCCTCCCCGCTCCCGGCGCCTCTCACCCCCGTCCGCACGGCCCCTGCCCTTCAAGCCGTTGCATTTCCATATGGTCCTCTCTCTGCGTTGTGTATCCGTACCACAGGAACTTTCCTCTAGTGCACAATTTGCTTCGCCAACTCTTTCCCCTTCTCTTCCTCTTTCTCCCTTCCCCATCCTTACGTAGCGAAGGAAAAGAATAGAGATGATATTGCGGAAAGTGGCGATTTTTCATCAGGCTAAACTCGTATCCAGGTTTCACTATTTCTTTCACTGCCTTGTTCTTTCTTTCAACTTCCCTCTCACCAAGGCCGTCCTTGAATTGTAACTCTTAGTTTCTCTCTTTCGCCTGATTTGCCTCGCCTTTCAAGCTCTTACCATAAACTAAGGAGGAATATTTCATTACTCTTGTGTCCTTGTGCGCCTCAACGAGTCACATCACGTGATCTTCTCTGGCCTCTTCCACGTCCTCTCCATGAACTGGCTTCTCTTTCTCCCTTCTCACCCTTCGCACCAATTGACTTCCGGCCCCATCACTGGCTCAACCTTCTGACGCTTGCTACGACTACATTTTAATTTCGTGATCGTTTGTTAACTGGTGCTGAGTTGTGTGGTACTCATTTTGAAATTCTTCTAAGTGGGAAGTAAAATAAGTTATTTGATTTGCTAGAATTAAAAAATAAGCTGCAAAATTACTTTTAAAACTGTTATTCAAATATTTAATTCTTTAACATTTTGTCTATTTGGAGTTTCATTAAAAACGTAATATAAGGGAACAAAACGTGCTTTAGGATATTCCGTAGTTATGAGCATCCTTTAACCTTTCACATGCATGGAATGACTGTTAATTTATGGATTATAGAATTCATTCTAACGTTCTCGCTTGCTTTTTGACACAATGTTGTACACGTTTACAATATTTTTTGTTGTGACCATGGCAACGACCTAAGTGACTGGAATGCTGTCCTCTTGTAATGTCGATGCTTCAGCTCGTCGGCAGGAAAGCAAGTGTGGTGCTCTGTCCCCCTCGCGTGTGCGCCGACCGCAGCGCCGTCTGTCGTCGCTCTGACGGCGCGCGCGCGTCCAGCCGCCGCCCCCTCCAGCCGGCCACCTGGCGCCGCGGGGCGGCGGGGGCGGCGGAAGCGGCCAACGGCGGCGCCTAATTAGCCTCGTAAATTCGCCCCTCCCCCTCCCTCCGCCAGCCGGACACCGCCGTCGACGCCCCCGCTGGCCGACAGCGCGGTGAGTCACACGCGCACACTCACGCCCACGCCTCAACACTCGCTGCGGGTGGAATACAGCCGCTTTCTGGAGAATTGTAGCCGGCGACGGCGCTGGTAGGTAGCAGTCTTGTTTCTCCGGTCGACACCAGGTGAATGAAGGAGCAGTTGCCTACCAAACCGCCGCTGTCAACTTCTCCTTCTTTGTCCTCTCCACCACACGAACTGCACTTCCCCACCACGCATGCCGGGAGACGGTTAGGAACAAAGCTTGTGCCGGCTGGGGAAGCGCCGCGCTGGCAAGACACGGCCACCTCCAGCGATAAACCATGCACTACACTTCCTGGACTAACGATACTCCTCTCACGGAGCCTTAGTTGACGCACTCGGAGTAACTAAACAATGAATAAGTCGTCTTCTTCGCGTCTGTCGCCGCCTTCTCCCACTGCGAGCGCCTCGTTTCCTCCCCCCTCCTCCTCGTCCCCCCCCCCACACACAACGCGTGTGCCGCGCGCGTAATTGCTCCTTCCGCCGCCAGGCAGCGCGGCGCCCCCCCTTCGCTCTGCCATCGGAAGCCCCACGGCGCTGATGGCGTCGCGTCGCATTATCTGCGTCCACTTCGCAATGCGCTGTAAGCCAGTTGTGGAAACGCTTTGTGGCGCTCGCGTGTTCGCGCGGGAACGCAATGTGTTATTTTATCGACATCCCAGGGTTTGGGGTCTCTCCGCGTTTTATTTCTGCTTTCGGTGGGTGGGAATAACAAATTCAGCCAAGACAACTTGGGGAAATTCGCTCTAGACAATGAAAATAGTGCGAGAACACTGTCTGTACCAATACAATTCTCGTGAGTTGTCGTCACACGGTCTTAATCAGGAACCTGCTACTCTGCTTCATTCAAGTGGACATTAAATTACTTAAAGAAATGAAAACAGTGTGCCTCACTGCTGTTTGATTATGTTGTATATGCGTGTGTGGACAACTAACTCGTCAATAAAAGTTAGATCTTTAATATTGATAAGGAAAAAAAAGAAAATAAGACTTATTTTCACGATACTCGAATCCGAGAAATATGAGATACTGGAGTGTGAACGTCAGGTAATAGTGTAATTTACATACTAGAACCAAAGTACGAAATATGAAATAGTTTTTGGTGGAAAAACGAGTTACATGCATTTATACTGAGTGGATACAAAATCTACAAGCCATAGCCAGATAACATGACGTGAGAAGGAGACCTACCAGCAAAAACCTGAACTACCTTCTTATTAAGAAAAATTGTTTTTGAAAATAATTAAAATTTTGAAAGCACGTTCGTTTCTTTGCAGAAACGTATAAAAAGTGCATTTTGTGGCATTTCATTAGAAGGTATAAATGTCTATTTAGTTTTCTTCTTAATGTCTGTTCAAGTACTAATCATTTTAACAGTGGAGAATTTGGGCCACATGCTATACACCGATTTAAATATAGCTGTCCTTAAAGGTCACCAGGTAGAAGGAGAGGAGGACATCGTTACACAATTGGAAGCTTCAAAACCAAAATTTTAAGTCCTAACGAAGCACTCGATCGGAGGGCAGTGCTACTCTCCCCTCCCCTCCCATCCCATCCCATCCCCTCTCCCCTCCCCTCCCCTCTCCCCTCTCCCCTCCCCTCCCCTTCCCTCTCCCCTCCTCTCCCCTCCCCTTCCCTCTCCCCTCCTCTCCCCTCCCCCTCCCCTCTCCCCTCCTCTCCCCTCTCCCCTCCCCTCTTCCCTCTCCCCTTCCCTCCCCTTCCCTCTCCCCTCCTCTCCCCTCCCCTCTTCCCTCTCCCCTTCCCTCCCCTTCCCTCTCCCCTCCTCTCCCCTCTCCCTCCCCTCTCCCCTCCCCTCTCCCCTCTCCTCTCTCCCCTCCCCTCTCCTCTCCCCTCCCCTCCCCTCTCCTCTCCCCTCCCCTCTCCTCTCCCCTCCCCTCTCCTCTCCCCTCCCCTCTCCTCTCCCCTCCCCTCTCCTCTCCCCTCCCCTCTCCTCTCCCCTCCCCTCCCCTCCCCTCTCCCCTCGTCTCCCCTCCGCTCATTTTGGGTTACGACGAGGCGAGACGCTGTGACGAGGGCCAGTTTCGGGAAGCAAACTATTTCGATAAATTTCATAGCGCCAGAGCATTTCGAGGAATTTGGAATGTAATTTGATGGATATGCTGCGACGCGGTATGTAAATGACTGGTATTGAAATCGTAACACGGCGAGATATTGATAGATTGCCTAATAATAGTTTCAAATATTTATTGATCTTTTCGGGCTTATTGTCTTTCTGGAATTGTTATTATTACTATTATTTCCGTGTATGTTCATTATTCAAGACAAGAAACAATAACCAAAATTCTCTTGTTTCCATTTTTAAAACCCAAAAAGTAAAACCGCATTAGTGTGCAAACATACCTTTTTGCATACTTCAAACGACTATACAATGTTGAAACAAAAAAGACTCATTTTCGGCAATAAATCCAGTTTCTATGTCCGTGATACCGAAAAACTAACATTCTTGTATCTAAACTAGCTGAATCTGTGCGAAAATTTCCCATATTTGTGAAAGGAAACTGAAATTCTGTGAAAGGAAAACTCGAGTCACTGGGACACAAAACCTCAGTATTCACAAAATTGATTGCTTTTTACATTGAATGGAATTATTGAGTTGAATTGAATAACATGTAACTTAAGTTATCAAAAAGATCATATGTAAAACAGTTCAGAGAATAACCTACACAAAAATGCATTAAAGTCGAGTTCATTCTTATTTTTTCAACAACAGTCAGTCAATACTCAGAAACTCTCAATAGTGTGCTATTAAAAGCAAGACCCAAATCAGCCCTAAGTACACATCAAATACTGTATAGTAATTGCAATATATATATGAAAACTTTACTGAGTTCATATGTTATGTTCTAAGAAGCATGAATTGTAAGTGGTGTTGGTCTTTCTGAACTGATTTATCGCTACCACGAGTTTAATACACTTTATTTACTTTCTAATACATTTTCTATACTTTTCACATGTTTGATTTATCGGTTACCTCTATTTTTTGAAAGTTGCAGAATTATGATTTGTTTGGCCCCCTAGTAGGATTACTTTATTGGAAATAAACATTTTTATTCAAATAAAGTTTGTTCTCCACAATTAGTTTTTAACTAATTTCAGCTGCATTGTTTCTAAAATATTAGTTTTTGCGTAATTTTGAGTGAAATGTGGTGAAAATTTAAAAAATATTTTTCTGAAAAAGTTTGAATTTTTCTTTAAACTTTTTTGTGCCGATAATGCTATACGTATTGAATAACACGGCATACAGGACATTCCGATATTATGTTTTCATTTTAAAAAAATTCATAAATGCAGGTTTTTTTTTAAAGATTATCTCTCAAGTCGTTAATGTATCCGTTGCGGGTCGGTTTTATACACGTATGAGCAGAGGAACTTAAAATGACTTCTTATGAAGCTTCTCAACAACAGTAATTTTCGGTGAAACATTTTCTCACAACACGGTTGCAAACTTTTCAATGAAAAGTTTCGAAAAGCACCATATTGTACTCTCCCTAATACTCTGTCATATTTGAATTCTACTTTCAGAGGAAGGGAAAAGTATGCGCTGATAGGTAGTATGGCAGGGAGTGGGGGCAAACCGAAAGGCTAGGAGAAGACTGTTGCGAGAGCGCCTATGCCAATCGGCAGCCTTACTGTTGGTGTTTTTAGGCGTGGGCCTAACCTGACGCTTTGAGCCGTGCGTGGTGTGTGGGGCGTGGGGCGTTGGCCAAGGCCCCCTGTGGCGCCGCTGCTGTTCCTCGCGCGATGGGAGATGGTTCATCTGGAGAGCGGAGAGCAGCCAGCGGGTTGGGCAGCGCTGGCGACATTGTGCCCTCCCCCTCCCCCTCCCCCGAAAAGAGATTTTTTAAAGAAAGCAGCTAAAAATACTAAAAATCCTCTTCAAATCTCCTCAAAACGCTTTCATATTTTAACGATTCTTAAATTGTTCCAAATAAAATAATAAAACCTACAATTTTGTCTATCGAAATATCCATTGTCAACATAAATCTAATAAAAAGACCACACAAGTATACAAACTATACAAGTACAAAATAAAGTAAACTGACGAAAAATACATATTTAATTTGGTACCATTCAAAACTCCCAATTTAATGACAACAAAAGGTACTAAAATAAGCACAAACATTTTACTGTAAATTGGAAACTTAATAAAGGTATCCGACTGGCAAATAGAAATATAATCGACTGTGAATATTGTGTTTTTTCGATTTTATTTTGCTCAATGTTCTTAGGCCTAAGACGTGGTAAAGTTATAGTTGCTCCTTATTGTCCCGCAAGTACTTGATTGGCTAAATTTGATTCAGCCCCCAAAAATCCGTGAGCGTTGTCTTGCTTGTGGAACTCCGAGTGGAAGTCCTGAGTTCTAGTTCACGCGGCGGCGGAATTGTGCATTTGCCACATAGCTCGGTCGAATTCAGTCACTGTGTGGGGGAAAATTGAGGCGGCCCGCTGCTCTGGCCGGTGGTCGTCCGTAGTTTCTCTTATGGCTATTAGGCCTTTTCCCCTCAAGCGCGCTAAGATACGCACGCACAGCGCTCCGTGTCTCGCGTCGGGAGGCTGGCGCTCGCCTGGGTGGGAACCCCCGCCAGCCGACACGTGACCGGATCTTGACATGCACTTCACTTATGAGACTTTGATACTTGTAAAGTATTTGTTACTTTAATATCAGATCGTTATAACATAAACGAAATGTGTTATGGGTAATGATTGAGATAATAATATGAAAGAGGAGGGAGGGCGTAATTTTGTATGTACGTATATACTTAAATGAACATAACTTCACTTTTCGAATAATGAAAATCAGTGGTTTAGAAAACGGCAATAAAAAATCGATAATGAAACCCCAAAATACCCACTGGGGCTTTTTTACAATCCTGGTTTTCCAAGTTAAAAATTTTGATTCGCATACTTTTTATGGATAGAAATAGACGTATAGAAAACAAATGCTGAAATTAAATCTTCGGCGAACGGAAGGAAAGCTATGAAACGAGGCTTTAGGAGCTGAGTACGAAATGTATTTTCGCGCCAGTTGCCCAGGAATTCATGGAAACTTTTAAGGAATAGTCTTGTGATACATCACAATGTTCGAGGCTGTAGCAACATTGAATGATGTTATTACAGCTAGAAATGCCTTGTTTCATTCATTGTTTTTATTTTCTTATCATAAGATCGCAATGTAACGCCGTGAGGAACCCTTGAACGAATGTGTTACTTTCCATCCATCCAAGAGCGCTAGGAAATCTTTCGGAGGATGTGAATAATTTCTTTAAAATGCGGAGATGTGTATAGCCCCAACGTGGCATTGAACATAAGCCCGCACGCGCGCACCTCTTGCTCTGAGCTTCCAAGAGCAGCCGGCGGCTGCGCTGCCTCTGCCTCTTTCAATTTGCGCGTGATTGTCGCACGGCCGTGGCGGTGCCCGCTCGCAGCCCGCAGCCCCGGTTCCACTTCGCCTCCTCTGCATGGAGGAACACTTTGTTCGGCGCCGACCGGGCCGACATTTGCCATTGCGACTGCCACCTAAGGACAGTTCTCTTCTTTTCGACGGATTCATATCCATTTAGAATGGTGCATTTTTTGACTCGGACGATGAAGGTCGACTAAGAAGCTACGAGTTGGAAAACTTGAGTATGGATATATGGTAATGGTGTCATCACAATTATTGATATTCGAAAATATTAGGCACAGTAGCCAATTGTTTTCTTGAAAGTTTTCTTCAAAATTTCATTTTCGTTTATATCCGCGTGGAAAGTCACTACAATGAATATTAGTATACATTCTGTTCTTCCGTTACTAATTAAATCGCATAGAAAGTTAACTGATGAAGTTTTGTGGGATTTATACACTAATCAATAGTGATGTAAATAGAAAACAATCGTCGATGGCCAAGTGAATGTGAATGACGTCACAACCACAGAACGGTGGAGACCTATAAACAGGCGGTCTGCGCGCAGTACACAAGGACGAATCCAAACGGGCGAGCCGAGCGTGTCAAGTGAGGAGCGGCCGGCGTGCGTCGTGTGGTGCGGTGCAGCGCAGAGGGGTTCACAGGCAAATTTGTGTCGCGTGCATCCAACCCGTCAGCGCCTCCACCAACAGCTCAGCGCCCGCGCCGCTCTCGCACACTCTTACTTATCAACACAGATTCATATTTATTTTTTATTTGTAGTTCTTGCAGAGCTCATACGCGAAAATAATCTTTGGATGTGTACGCATACAGCTGTTAACACAACAATAGTATTCTCATCTGTTTAAACAATATAATTCACCCTCAATGTATATATAGGTTAATAATCCATTTGCCATGAAGGGGATCGTACATTTAGCATTGAGATAATTATACGCTAATGGATATATCGTAAAAATCATTAAGTTTTTTTTAAAAATTGAGATAAACATTTTTTTAAATTTCTTACCATTAAACTTTGGTTGTTTGGCAATTAATAAAATCTGAAATGGAAGAATATTCTCAATTTATTTCATAGTTTCGAAAATGGTTCTACATTAAGTTAGTAAAGTTACTACGTACGCATGTTTGTGCCCTAGAACACAGATATATGTTCCTCCTTTTCTCACAATCTAAACACACACGATTCAAACCTGGTTTAGAATCTGGCAGGGGGATCACACCCTCAGAACACGAGGAGCGATGTGGATAGTGGGTAGCAGGTGCTAGGAAAGTAAGTCTGCAACTCACCTAACATCTTCGAACTTGTTTCTATTATTCTGTTTCCCCTCAGATTCTCCAGTCCCGTGAATGAGGTTGCCATTGAAATATAAAATGGCTTACGTCTAACAGTAAAATTCGTACAGACTGCAATGGTTTTGAGACACTATAAACATGAACATGGTGAAGTACGCCAGATGTGAGTTGGTGACGTCTCTGATCGAAGAGACGTGGACCTCTTGATGCCTCGTCCCACCGCGGCGTTTCGACAGCTACCGGTCGCCACCCCCACACCTCATCACCCCCTCGCCCTCGCCTACGCCCAACCACCCCCTCGCCCTCGCCTACGCCCAACCACCCCCTCGCCCTCGCCTACGCCCAACCACCCCCTCGCCCTCGCCTACGCCCAACCACCCCCTCGCCCTCGCCTACGCCCAACCACCCCCTCGCCCTCGCCTACGCCCAACCACCCCCTCGCCCTCGCCTACGCCCAACCACCCCCTCGCCCTCGCCTACGCCCAACCACCCCCTCGCCCTCGCCTACGCCCAACCACCCCCTCGCCCTCGCCACAGCGGCCGCTCAAACATCCCAGCGCCCTCGCTCCGCACAACTGTCCCCGCGCCCTCCCCCGCCTCCTCCCCCGAGCCCTTCCTCGAGTCCGCCCCCTCGCCCGCGCCCTCGCCCTCGCCCTCGCCCTCGCCCTCGCCCTCGCCCGCGCCCTCGCCCGCGCCCTCGCCCGCGCCCTCGCCCGCGCCCTCGCCCGCGCCCTCGCCCCCGCCATCGCCCGCGCCATCACCCTCGCCCTCGCCTTCGCCCTCGCCCTCGCCCTCGCCCGCGCCCTCGCCCGCGCCCTCGCCCGCGCCCGCGCCCTCGCCCGCGCCCTCGCCCGCGCCCTCGCCCGCGCCCTCGCCCGCGCCCTCGCCCGCGCCCTCGCCCGCGCCCTCGCCCGCGCCCTCGCCCGCGCCATCGCCCGCGCCATCGCCCGCGCCCGCGCCCGCGCCCGCGCCCTCGCCCTCGCCCACGCCCGCGCCCTCGCCCGCGCCCTCGCCCTCGCCCACTCTCTCGCCCTCGCCCGCGCCCGCGCCCTCGCCCGCGCCCTCGCCCACTCTCTCGCCCGCGCCCTCGCCCTCGCCCGCTCTCTCGCCTTCGCCCGCGCCCTCGCCCGCGCCCTCGCCCTCGCCCGCGCCCTCGCCCGCGCCCTCGCCCGCGCCATCGCCCGCGCCATCGCCCGCGCCATCGCCCGCGCCATCGCCCTCGCCCGCGCACTCGCTCACGCCCTCGACCGTTCCTTCGCTGGCTCCCTCGCCCACGCCCTCGCCGTCGCCCGCGCCTTCGCCCGATCGCTCGCCCGCCCATCCGTCCCCCACAGCCCTGTCTGCCCGTCCACTCGCTCGCTCGCCCAGTTAATTGGCTGCACTCGACTGCACACTCTTTTGTCTCTTGGTACGGACCTGTGCAGCGGTTCATCGTCCAATCGAATTCGCCGAATCAGAACGTGGAATTTCTGGTCACGCAGTCGGCTACAAATGCCTTTGTCCGACCCACCTCCTGTTCCTTTGTTACTTCGTGACGAATATTTTCAAGATCAAACGTTTGTGATGTACGCAACGTTTCAAACTCACCAGCGCTTGTGGGGTGCACATTCGCACGCGGTGTTTTTTTTTTTTCTGGCCCTGGCAACAAAAGATCACAGGTTCAATTGGTTCGCGTCTTTTGTCATTGCCATTTCCCTTGTAAAAATGCGTCTATCGTGTGTGTTGAAGCTATATAACTTCCACGGAATTTTTCAAAAAGGTCAGTTTTACTGTTGTTAAATCAAGCCCAGCAACTAGCTCAAAAACATTTTTTAATGGCAATCTTTTGTCTAAGTAATGTTATTTTTTGTGCATTAAATTCTGGTTTATGTCTGCTTTAAAAATGCATTCCATAATGCACGCATTCAAAAATATTTTTGTATGATACTTCGCTCTTATTATATATGCATCCTCATGCACCGGAATATTTCGGGATATTTTCAAACGGTTGATATTAAGCCGTGCTTTAAAAAAGGAAAAAATGAAATTCGAAATTATCAGACAAATTGTCAGGGGTTTATTTTACAGAAATATTCGAGTGAGATTTCTGCGTTCGAATGTATCTCAGTAAAGATGAATAGTTTTCACATTACTAATATGAATTTAAGAAAATTGAAATCTTTTGGAGGCAGTAATATTTTTATTTCTTAAAGATGTTTCTTCATCCATTGATCAAAATGAAGCAACTATTGGAATAGTTTTAGGTCTTTCAATATCTTTTGGTGTCATTGATCATAACATTTTACTTTCAAAATTAGCTTTGTATGGAATTCGCGATTTCTGTAGATGGGTATGTTTGTACCATAACCAATTTTGGGGAATACAAATACAACTCCGGAATGAAGATACATTATTTTTCCACACTTCCGATTTATTGCCAATTGCACGTGTGGTCCCATAGAGTTCGATTTCAGACCCTCCCCTCTTCCTCGTTCTACTATTAGTAAGTGCGAGAGCGCCCTCCTTGATTTGCAACTGAATACTGGTCTCGTTGACAGAAATCTTCTTCGGAATAGAGCAAAGAGTAAATTCTCATCCAAAGCTGAGGTGTGGATGGGAGCGCGAAGTGTTTGGGTTCGGATCCGCTGCGAGGGGAGATGTTCCGCGGGGCGGGTGCCTCCCCCCCCGCCCTTCCCTCCCTCGAAGCATCCTTCTCTTCCCCTCCATATCAGTGTATTCCTTCTCTGCGTCCTCTTTTGCCGATGATCTGTCCACCTCGCTGTGTTCTTCTCCAAGCTATTCACTTTCTTCATTTGATTTTTATCTTCTGTGCGGGCGTCTCTTTTTCACTACATTCTTTTCTTTTTATAGCATAATTTTCATTTATTTTCTTCCATTTCCCTTCTTCCCAAATGTTTAGTGTGAACTTGTTCTCATCGTTTCTTATATAGCTTCCATCTTAAGCAACCTCCCATTTTAACATCTCAAATTTACCTATTCGCGATTCGTCAAGGTGTCTAGGGAAACGTTGATTTTCAAACTCCAAGCAGATTCCATGCCTCTGTTACACACTATAACACACGTTTTCTGTAAATAACTGTTTAATTCCTCACTTTTTCGTTATGTTTTCACATTTCTCAAAGTTGCAATTAAAAATATGAAGGGCGACACAAGAGCACATGCCGATCGAATTCTTCAAGATGCATGGAATTTTAATACTGTACGGGACAGCAGTATTAAACACCTATGATAGAAGACTATTTGGACAGTGGATGAGGGGGAAAAACACCCAAAGATGCCAAATTGTAACTTTTTTCTCATTAAAACAGTTTCCATTATCTTTATTTCTTCGTTGTGAAAAGTGCAGGCGAAGTTATTTTTGACCAGTAATTGATGCCATGCCCCATTCCGCAACATCTTCCTCAGTGGCTGTGAAGCCGAGGGATTCCCGAGTGACAGAAGCCTTCTATAGAAGCGAGCGGCGGGAAAGCATTAACAGTTTTTTTCATTTCTTAGAAACCGTCAACCGTTTGATTGAAGTCAAGGTATATTGGAAAGCACTCGCTGAATAGAAGGTAATATACTTAAAATGCCATTGAAACTTATTCGTTTTTAAAATTATTGTTAGTTTAGATAGTTCTCCCGTCACTCCCCCATTGGTTAACTTCCTGGCCTTCTGGAGCTCCGGGCTCTGCCGGTTGCGGTTCCGCCTGAGGGAGGAGTTGTGCCGTCGCCAGATCGCGCCTTGCAGCGGAAGGAACGTCGCTCCCTCTAACACACACGCACTACACTAATGGGACTGATGACCGTCGCCAGCGCCAACCGCTGCTTCTCTGTCCTGGTCTCTTAGTGCCTTTCTCATTATGCGACTGCTTTCGGGGGCAGGAAATACTCGTATCGAGATATCTCATGTTGAATATCGCATACTGGTGGTGAGATCACAAATTAAGCGGGAGAAATCGTTCGTTTTTAGGGCGGCTTAGAGTGATAATATCCTCATGTTCTGTTACATTTTTGAAAATGAGATAGTTTCCGTCAAAATGAACAACTATTGGATATACAGTCTTCAGTCTGTAGTACTCAAAGAATATCAAAGTTGTTCCCAATTTTAAGAGTTAAAATACTTTCACGTAAATTTCTAACATCTATCAAGAAATATAATACTTCAGAACAGTTTCTATGTGGTAGTCGTATTGTTTTTTGACTGATATCGCGGCGTTGGTTTGAAGCTGTTATTTCTTACCGTTCCGAAGTGATGTTCGGTACTATATTCTTTGCGTACTTCTAGGGATATGAGAAGCAGTTGAGTTGGTGCGACGTCCTGTGTGTCCTGAGTAGAATTGCAGTTGTTCAGTGAATGTGAACGCGCGTGGGAGGAATAAATCGGTTCCTTCCCTCTACCTCCCTCACCCTTTCTATCTTCCCTATCTAACCCCGCCCCGCAACCTCTTGCGTGCCTCTCTCCACCGTTAAAACCGCGCCCCCTAGCCCTCCCCCACCGCTTCCACCCCACTCTTTTCCTCCCCTCTCCTCTCTTCCTTCGCTTCTCGTCTCCGCCCTACCCGCACTCCCTGTGGACGCATCCCCTTCGCGTCTCCAACCCCGTCTTTCCCGCTCCCTCCTGCCCCGCTCCTTCACTCCCCAACTGCGCCGCCCCAACGTCCCCAGGCCTCCCCCGCGCCGCGCTCGCTTCGTCTGCCTCCACCCCCGCCAAGGGGCAGCGCGCCTCGCCCACCTACACCAGCGCGCCTCCGCCCCCACTCCTCCCCCGCATTTGGTTGGGCTCTCAACGCCATCCCCCACAACCACCGAGGAAACCATTGGCCTCATCTCGACGACACGAGCCACACGCTCCACGCTTCAGAAGGGTGGGGAATTTACAGAAATATCACAGCACACTAGAAATGAATACTTCCTCAGTAGAAGTAGGTTTTCAGTATAGAAGATGAAGGGCAAACTTGCGACTCTAATCACTACAAAATAGAGGATCAAGCATTGTAGATGAGACTTCAGCATACGAATGCCTTTATGGTACGTTTCTCAAGAAATGGTTTCATTTCGATGTTCTTGAGGGCTGATATCACATCCAAATAATTCCAAATATTGATAATTATGTCTTAAAATAGCTTTCAGATTTTCATTTAGCCCTCCTCCAGACTCCGTTATTGTAATTTTATCAGCTAAAATAAATTTTAGGCGGCGTTCGCTTTGGACAAAGTGCTTTGTCAACTTTGGCTGCTGTCGCGTCCCGCAGACAGAGCGAAGCCAATTAAGAAGTAAGTAGAGGGCATGAAGCACTGGGGCTTGGCTTCAGATCACAGGCGTCTCGGCCGTGGCCTACGCCCCTCTGTCGCCAAGCGCTGCCTTCTGTTCCAGACCGTTGGGTCAGAACTGCCCTCGTGGCGCTGACCCGATCCGCGTCGCTCCGCTGACCGAGACGTCGCCCCCACCCTCACTTGGCTGCCTCCGGGCGGTTTATGAGGGCTCAGCCCTTAAGCCCTTGCGGCAGCGCCCCCTGCAGCCAATCACCGACTTGCGACCGGGGGCTGCCAGAAACCCTTCCCACTGTACAGGGGATGAATGTCTAAGATACATATTTCGCTTTGTAAATATCAACTGTTTTACTTGACATTTTTAACATCACGACGTTGTCTTCAGAACACAGAATTCACGGAAATATTCCAATTCTGGTACATGATAGTTCTCTTTCTCATCGTGAACCTCTTCCATGATACTGTGTTGCGACGAATGGCTCTGGTCCACATTCATGTTAAAGAGAGAAAAAATGGTTTAACTTGGAAGTCGTGGTCTGAAATAGCTTCGTCCGTGGCCAGCGCCAGCCCTGAGCGGGTGGAGGGGAGGGGGCCGCCTGGTGACGGCGCTGCATCGGACGGCGTGCGAAGGCAGCGGCTCGCGAGGAAACTCCTCAACACTTTTAAATATGAAAAATTACACTTGAAATTCTGGATTATATGTAAAATAGCGCCAAAACATCTAGTGAATTGATTTGTTGCTTATGATGTTAAATGGCACAACAACTTTGAAATCGTGGAATTGACGTTGCATTTGTGGTATTTCTTCGTATGTTGTCAGATGAACCTTCATATTTTTAAGGATTTTTTAATGAAAATATTGAAATCAGTAATTTGTTTAATAAAATATATTTTAGAAAATTAACATAAATTTAAAATTAAGCGTGAAAAATGTGCTGCATATTCCTTTAATATTCCCTTCCAACGTTTACTCTGTGAGATTAAAATACAGTGACTCCCCAAAGTGAGGAGCTGGAGGGAGGGCTGCCACTGAAAATGGAGCTTCAATACCAAAACTTGTAGACGTAACGAAGTTCCCGATTGGATAACAGTCTCCGTCTCTTCTTCCAATTCGTGACCATGGGGAGCCCGTATAATTAAGGGGCCCCGCAAAAAGCGAAAAAATCACTTTTCACCTTTTAGTGAATTATTAATCTTTATTATTTCTGCTTTTGAATGCTGTATTCTTTTTTACTCTACATTGTTTCGAAGTATTTTTTAAATTAAATAATATGCTACGCGTCGACTTTGCCATGCATTGTTTCCAATGTGTAATTATCTCTGTTTTGTAGTTATATAAGAGAAAGAGACAGGGGCATGCAGATAATGGAAAATAATTTATAACTCAGAGATATATTATAACTCTTAATAAATCCGACCAAGACACAGAATCCGTGTTAACAAAATGAGAAACAATAACAATGACTTCAAAAGCAGGCGAGCGAGGACGCGTGGGAGGGACGGGGGAGGATTTGAGTCTGTCGCAGAGAAGGGGTAACAGTGTTTCAGAGTAACGAAATGAGATGGTGCAACGAAATTAATACAATTAATAAATATAACACCAATGGTTCAATTCTCCCATGAGGCTGAAATTGGTCGATAAGTTATCCGCATGCACTCTTAACTCTCCCTCTAGGTAGTCCCAAGAAGTGACGAGGTGAAGCAATGTGCAGGGAGTGTGAAACACGAGGGTGGAGGGGAGAGGGAGCGGTGGGCGGCGCTGGGGGCGACACGCCCACGTCGCCCGCGGCGCCCGCGGCGCCTCTCGCCATTTTGCCAGATGGCCTCTCCAATCTAACCCGTCCAACCCTCCCCGTCCCTCCCTCCCTTCCTCCCCCGCCCCGCCTAGTAGCAGTCGTATGTGCTGGCACCCCGCTCCACCCAGTCCGCCTTGTCGGGCCTCGCTCACTAGCCGTCAACAGCAGGATTTCCTGATGTCCACTGCAACTTAGAGGTATATATATATATATATATATATATATATATATATATATATATATATATATATATATATATATATATATATTAGTTAAAGTAATTCATTTAAAGTACATTTTCAGAACCATGGTCCTCACTGGGTTTGCAGTGAAGAGTAATAGCACTGGTCTTCGCATTCTAATCTGTCGTGCAACGCTTCTGTTGCGTTTCTATGCTGTAATGTATGTAGACATGCCAATGTTGCATTGAAATGGCCTGATTGTTTCGTAGTTTCTCGTAATTCTAGATTCACATTCCGCAGTGGTTGTAACATCTCTTCCCCTAAAATTCGTTTAGCGATAAATTCAGAGGTGGCACAAAAATAAAGTTGACTAAATGTAAATGTAACGAACTTTGCGAGCTACTCATATTTTAATTAATTAATTAAACAATTATGACGAAACATTAATATCTATTTCTATAATTAACTAAGATTGGTTGTGCTAAGTTGTTTGCCTTGTAGAAAAGACTTTGGTCGCCCACTTAGGGCCCTACAATGCCAACTGGACCACGGCCTACCAGCCCGGAAAATCTATCTTCCATTGATTCCGGCCGTCAAAGCCTACGATACTATATCAATCTTCATAATTCATCATATCGTGATGATACTTTCATGGTTTGAGTTGAGCTCTTTTTCATCTAAAAATCATAAAAACCGAGTAAAGTGTTCCGAAATTAATCCACAATATACATAGTGTCTCTATTTATAATGGTCAGTTAATTGGCCTAATCATATTTCTAACTCTAAACGCTCAATTTCGTCGACGATTCATGTGCAATGAAAACAGATTTATCACCTCTCATAGAGCATGCACTAAATGTTTCTCTGTTGGTTGCGGGAAGGTTGTGTTTGCTCTGTGAAGAGAACGCTTGCGTCGCCTCGAGGCCCAAACAGACGAGCGTAAAGCGAACTGTATCGCGATCGGTGGGGGGAGTGGCTGGGGGGGGGGCGTGAGACGTTTGTTGGCCGCCTCTGCCCCCGGCTCCGCCACCGCCACCGCCACCGCCACCGCCACCGCTGTTCGGAGCAACTTGCTTCGCTAACTTCATCTTGAAATTATCGGCCCCCGGCGTCGCTTCTGCAGCGGTGAGCACAGAGGGCGACACGGGCGCTCCCAAGCGGGCGAAAGTGGCCCTCGAAAACCGAAGGCGGACGTCAACCAGTGCGCTTCGATTGTTTTTCGAGAAGAGGTAGCATTTTAAGTTGACAACGATGACTTCACTATTTCATCAATGAATAACGTCAAAAATTCCTCATCAGCATTTCCAGAAGCTTGCGTTTGTAATAATAAGTAGCTCACTAGAGCTGCGATTGCTACAGATATTTGGAGATGAACTCTGTGAAGTATTTGCAGCCCCCTCTTCCCAAACAACAAAGCGATCTATTTCTAAAATCTCACAGGGTCGTAAAAGATCTGTACCTAGAAAAACAAATATCACTGGCAAGAGGGAGCTTCATTTTTATTTACGAAATAGGCAAAGTCTTTTAATAAGTTTAGCCAACTGGAGTAGATTAGGCTCTGCTTTCTCCACCACCATTTTCAATGCATCCTTCACTGTGACTGCAGCGAATGCACCTCATTCCCTAACATCCCCTTGGCCTTTAATTCTTTTGAAGCAGAGTATTTATTTTCAGCTTCTGCCATTTTATGGCAATTTAGAAGGATTTTATTTTATTAGATATTACATACATGCTATATTCACTATACGCTAGAGCTATTGGTAGTAATACTAGCACAACGGGAACTGCCTGCACTAAGTTTCAGAAACATTACTACTTTCTTCGCAGTTTGAATGAAATTCGAATAGGTTATTTTTCGTTCAATTTCATTTTCCATGTAAAACTAGTATTTAAGGCTTTCCACAAAGGAGTCTCCGAGGAACAAAGAATGTTTTTATTCTAAACATAGCATTTCTGTTTTTTCGACCAAACCATTGTTTTGCTCCGTAAGCGTTGTAGAATATAAAATCCCTATTAGGTATGGCACAAATGTGTGCGTATTTGTCAATTGGATATGGTTTTCCCCTGCCCGAGACGCAATGACATAAAATCGGTGGGAGCAAATCGATGAGCTCAACGCTGGAGGTTGGCAGTGGACGTCCGTCACCACAAAGCCCGCCACAGCGCAGCTAGGCATAGCAGAAAGCGAAAAGAGCACAAACGACGGTCGCCCGTGCCGTGAAAATGGGAACGCGTGCTTCTGCCGGTGTTACTCAAATCACATGAATTAGCCTTTCATATTGAAAATAAATATAAATTTTGAGTTACTTTTATACTTTTGAAAAGTCAAATTATTTACTCCTCTACGATTATTAAATATAATTTTCGTAAAATTGCTCTTCCTCAGCAGAAAATAATAATAATAATAATAATAATAATAATAATAATTATTATTATTATTATTATTATTTATTATTATTATTGTTGTTGTTGTTGTTGTTGCTGTTACTGATATTGTCATTGTTGTTATTATTGAAATATTAGGAGTTCTTGAGTGTAGGTCAGTTGTAGGAACAAAGGAACTCATTATCTCATTTCTTTTGCTAAGTAGTCGGCGTTATGTGGGACCTTCATCAAAACTGGAAAATTCTCAGCATTTGCTGAACGGATGAAGGACAACAGACATGACCGCGATCGGTACATATTAAGTATTAATACACAGTAAATTAGAACAGCTTATTAAATATAATCAAAATCATTACTTGCACTGTGTGTATAATTCACGTAATTACGTAATGAAAAATGTGAAAATCAGTCACCATTTGGGAGTGAACTCTATTTACAAATTGTTTCAGCTTATTTCATTCCAGATCTTCGCAGCGGAATAAACGCCTTTCGCACAATGTGTTTATTCGAGGCATTAAAATTTTTGGGGTGGGGATTTGTTTCGAGATGTAGTAGGAGAATGCCGCGCTGCTGCACAACTCATAACCATCATGTCTTAATCTCATTTCACCGGATGTCATCGCTGTCTCTGGATTGGTAATATTTTCCGCGCCTTCCCTCAGAATGCCTCCCCTTCTGTTTCCTTGCTTTGCAGTGGCCCTAAGCCGCAAATGAAGAGCTAAGCGCCGTGGGGGCTCTGCGCGCCAGGCCACGCGTGCGCGAGGAGTTGAGGCCGCGCCCTCCAACAGAGGATCAAGAGGTCTTTTCGCTGAGGAATTCGTGTGCGTGTGGGCGTCGGGGCTACCATGTACAAATTGAACAATCTTCCTTCTTTACTCAAATAAACGGAACATGCGCCCCAGGAAATACTATTAAACTGGTCTACAATATGGCAATAATACTTCAGTCAAAAGCCAGTCACATGTTAATTATCGACCCAGTTTTATTGAAGAGGCCGAATGATTAGCGTAACTACCTATTGTTTAAAACGCGTGATTTTCGTTTGATTTATTTAGTTTGTGTTGTTAATGGTCGTTAAGCGAGTCTTGTGTTGAGACTTGGTGTTGCGTGAAAGAAAATATAAAGATTGAGATTGCAGCGGTCCTTTCGTACGAGATACACTGCAGCGATAATGAGTTCATTCTTTGGTAACACGCACGAACGAGAATCAGCAGGTCAAGATGTGATTTGTCATCAGGAAACAAGTCTAGTAGCACTGTACGTTATTTGCAAGAAAAATATACGTAATTCAGTCACAATTATGGTAACTAAAAAAGTTGCTCAGCAGATGATTTTTCGAAGTCAAAAGTGTTATTATTTAATTTAATCTTTTTAAAAGTAAAAGTTCCGAGTCGATGGCAGTAGATGCGATTGAACACCCTGCCTTGGGGTTGAGGTTTCTCGTTAACCTCACCATTTCGTGATGAACAAAGAGAGATGTGGTTTGTCAAATTCCTATGTGTTCCGAGTAGGACGCGTGTGTGGTGCGTGAGGCTGTGTGGGAGTGAGGGGGAGATTAGGGCAGCGCCCCCTCCCCTGTTGCCTGTTTAATGCCGGCTCGCGACCGCGGGAGGCGCTCAACCAACAGCGCAGCTAATGATCTCGGGGCTCCGCCTCACCTCAACACACACGGCGCTCGCCACCCCACCTCACTGCACCTCACCTCAGCCCCGCTGGCAACACTCCTCCACTCCAGGCCCTGCTACCCCCACACCTCCTATATCCTCCCCCCTCTCAATAAGATCCTCACTGCCCGAACCTCCCCTCGCTGCACACCATCTGCTATACCTTCAGCGTACCTCGACTCGCATCATTTCCATGGATTCAGCACATCTCTCAACACCCCACCTCCCTCGCCCTCAACACACGTCGAATCTCATCACCTGCCCTGGACTCGACTTCTCGCTTGCGCTCAACTTACCTCTCATCCTGGCAAACTTGTGCCTCGCCTGATCCTGGTCGGGGAAAAGAAGGGGTGTGGAGGGGAGTTAGAGTAACCCCGAGAACTTATACATACTCCCATTATGTTGTAATGTAAACGTGCTTTTATTAAGCTTATCTGTGAGTGCTGATTGCGCTACCTCGACTCAACTGTTTTCAGTATTTTACTGTAGAATAGTATTTCGCACGTTCATGGTACACAATGGTAAAAATAACTCTCTGAATACTTGATTTTCGAAATCGGCATTGTTTATAAGTTTAAGTAAACGTTAGCATTTCATTTTAAGAATATGTTGCGTAATTCTATTTAAAAAAGCTTTACGGGAAACTCGACAATTGTTCAGCCTCTCAACAGAATTAGATTGTTGTAAGCATTGCATAAACGCGTGCAATGTTAATGAAATGATAATTTTTGTTTTTGTAACTTACTCGTACCATTTGAAACATTGAAATTTACTTTTCATATTACCTCAATTTTATCATCTCTGACCCCAATCTGCGTGTAATTAGAGGGTAAAAACGTTTTCCAATTTCGGTCAATTGGTCTGAAACAATGTAATCGTGTACAATTTTGTGATTAATTTGTCGCGAAACTGCAGAGAGGAAGTCCGTTTTTTCGAGACGTCGAGCGAGAGTCGCCAGTTGCTAATTTTGCAGAAAAAGAATTCCAAGCATAGAGAGGAAACAAAATATGTGGCAAAACGGGGGAATACTGTTAGAGGGCCTTCGAAAGAAAAGTGTAGAAACAGCTTTATGAAGAGTCAGCAACGTTTCCATATCATTAATACACAAAGCTGAAGAGGCATTGAAATCACGTTCAGCAACTGATACCTGTTGGTAATAAGTTGTAATAATGAACTAAATAAATATGGTGTAATTGCCATATCACTGTAAAATTCTACTACACAAAAGGGAGAATTTCTTTTTATAGTCATGCCTGTCCTGAACACACCAACCTAAATTTATTTCTGAGTTTTGTTTCCATTTTCAAACAATATTCTAGCATGATGAGGCAATTTTCGTAACGGTAGCTTGTGAAAATAAACCATAGAGATAAAATATACAAAAAAAAAGAGTATGAATGTTACTGTGTACTGTACTCTCAGGTACTCTATGGATATATCAGTTTCTCTTTCACATATTCTCTTGCACATCCTCTTGGCTGAATCTGAAGCTGCCAGGTGCGTGTCACGTGACGTTTCCAAGTTCCGAAGCCACTTCTGTAGGCAGGGTGGGTGGGATGAGGTTGAAAAGTGCTCAGACTGTTTGGGAGAGTTCACAACGCCATGCACATACTTCTGTGCTCGTGGTGGGATTCGAACCCGCGAAACTACGATCATGACTATCCAAATAGGCAAAAATAAACTGAGAAATGGTTTGAAACACCATGTTGGCTGTGGATTCGTGTGCACAGTGAGGCTCCGTTCTTTTGCTTCGAATGGAAGGAGCTCCAGTCTCTGCGCGTTGGAGAAGGCGTTTGATACGGCTGACGGCGCCCCAAGAGGTAATTACGAGAAATCCTCTTCCCTGCCCCCCCCCCCCCGCGTTGCACAGCCACTGCGTGTGCGCCACGCGAGCGACAGAACGAGGACACGAATTTCCATGAGAATCTCTGAATCGTTCCTGAGGAATGTTTCCCGGAAGAAATACTTGCTACAAATACAAATTATTTACTCCAGACATGAATGTAATATTCACTAATATTTTTCATACTACACCCTTGATCCCTAAAGCTATTTTTAAGGAGCCAAATATGGGACTGACGAGACGTGAGGTACATCAAACTCACCTGCACCTAAGGTTGTTAGGTATTTGCTCTATAGAGCGTTTTTCTGACTCGCATCTCTTTCATTCGTTGGCATCCTTGCTATTCTGCTCTTCCTAATCCCTTTCGTCTTAAACTTTTCTTGAAAATATTTATAAAAGTGAAAATGTTGAGTACTAATTTTTGATCATGCAGATGTTTTTGGTATTTTTTGAAGTGATTCTTGAAATTTACAAAACCTCGTGAACTAGGGTTTGGCTTTTATTTCTCATATATAACATGCACAACGATTGGATGATAATGGTCGTGAAAAAGCAGTGATGAAAGGCGAGGAAAATGTCGTTGAAAATTTGCTTCGTTCCCACCTTGTCCGCCAGCACTTCCGGAGCGAGGGACTGGGGTTGAAGGGGAGCGTCCGCGAGGGCCGAGGGGGTCCTCGCCCCCCCTCGCGACGCAGTTGTTGGCCCGCTCCCCCCCCCCCCCCCCCTGGGCCGAGAGGCAGAGCGAGGACTCGGGGCAGCCGACCGCTTCTGCGCTTTCTTAGTGGGGCTGCTCAACTATTTTGCCACGAAAATCTCGAAAAGGGTTTTTAGAACACTATCCATAGCCAGACATTATTACATTCTACTCTACAAAAACTCGCTATTATATGCTCGCTATTATATATATGTTTTGAATTTGTGATTTCTGAGGGTTGGGTGATCGATCGGTAGAAATTCTTCAGAACTTGAACTTGAGCTCTACGTCCGAACATCTCTTTTCTCTGTTCTCGAACATCTTTTTAGATCTCGGATGCGAAATATTTTCCTTGGCGCAAAGTCCTTTCACTAGTGACTCCGGGCGCTGCTAAGGTCATTAATTCTCTAAATGTAGTGCATGTTTTATCACGGGGCGTGGCGAGATCTTTCTTGGCTGGATGTAGAGATCCGACGCCTAACTACACGACTCGCGAGGTTTTCCCATCTACGTATCTCCCACAAACAGGGCACCACCCAGCCTGCACAGTATGTAAGCTGTCGACATATGAGATAGCTTAGTGCTTGTGAGTGTATGTGCGGGATGAGAAAAGAAGCCGATCGCGCGGTCCGAGGACGAATGTCAGTTGCGCTCCGGCATCCGCTGCTGTTGATTGGAGAAACCGCGAAAAACTACGGATCAGAGCAAGCGTGCACTGGAATTCTGCCCTCGCCTCACCGTCCGTGACGCGTCCATCGCCTAGGCATTGCAAATGCAAGAGCGCTGTTGTTTGAGTAAATGGGCACAGCGAATCGCAATAGCGACTGCATTTGGTCGCACACAGAAGTGAAAATTACTGTTCTGGGCGGTTTTGCATTTCATTCCCATATATAATAAAAAATAAATGAAGAAATTTTTAATTATTCTTTCTTGCTGTGTAATTACAAGTATTTACGATATTCGCAACATCGGATTTTTCCGTGTACTTTTCCTAGCCAATAACATAAACATTCGTTATAGAAACCGCACTTTTTGAGACTCAGCACAGTGTCCCGACTTTTGTCACACACAGCAAGACTGCTGACGACGGCAAATTCATCAAAAATCGGCTCTCTAAATAAATATATTACATTGACGGAGATGTCATCCATTATATTTTCATGTAATTACGTCAACTATAACATATCAGAATTCCCACAATGTATTTACTCATCCTGTTTCTAAATTCTGCCACGCGGATATGGGCAACAGATAATGGGAGAACTTGAAGTAAATCTTTCTATTTGTCTTATTTAATTCGTCTACAATCTTCGCCTAGTGTTGCCAAAACGGACCCTAATTATAGAGATTTAAAATGATCATTGATAGTATGTAGAAAACGGGAGTCTGGAGCAGGAAAATGGCTGTTCTGAGACGGCGCGCGTGATTTTGAAGCTTATTTTTTCCTCAACGAATGACGTCAGTAGTCATTAGCTGTAATGCTCTAAGATAATATAGGAGTAACACCCATTATGCAAAATTGCTAATGAACATAATCGAATGTTTGCATTCTGTCATAATCCAAAGTTTATTTAACGTAAAAAAAAACAGTTGAAAGCTGTGTGTGAGACGTTCTCTGGTGGAAAAGTACTATTGTGTTTGTCGTTGTTTTTGTATTTTTCAAGTCTTTTTTTAATAACAATATCACTAAATTCGTAATAAAAATAATTGGCCAGTGGAACCATGTTGAAAGAATGTCTGAAATTGTAATATCCGCAGTTCGCGAACTTTTGGTGCGTAACAGTGTGCGATGGAGCCTCGTCCCTTCAGTTTGTGAACGAGGATCGGGGCCTTGATCCTCAACAACTTGAGGACCTCATTCGGCCACCCGCTCGCGCAGGCGGACTTCTCCTCCTCGTCCATCTGGACTCCGCGATGTAATAACAGCCCTTCATGGAGATTCTATTTGATGGTTGGTTGGTTGTCCTGCGGCATTGTCACAAGAGACTCTGTTTTCACATCTTACCCGAAAGCGAGCAGTATATTATTACCTTCCCGATAGTTCTGCCTATCTATTCCGTGTAAATACGAGAGAAATTGCAAGGTCCGTGGACTGTACAGTCGTGTCAGCCCGTAAACAGGTTGCAATCGCATTTTAACATCTGTTGATGTACAGAACAATTGTGCATTGAGAGTAACAAAAGTTGTTGAAATATTTCTTCAAAAAACGCACATGGTGTTCCTACAAAAGGACTGCAAGCTCAGAAAATGTTTGAAATTTGACCTTGCCATATAAAAACCGATAATATTTTAAAGCGAACGTACAAAAAATGATTGTGATGTATCGCTAAATAAATGTGGCAATAGTTGTTAAATACATAAAATGTACCTGAAGAATAGTGAAATGTATTCTGAGATGAGCAGTGCTCCATTCTGCGGGTGCCGGAAGACATTGGTGCTCGTGTTAAAGAGAGATCTTGGGAGAAAACGGCGCATGGCTTATCCGGATGCGGCATCCTGCGCTCTGAACTGCAGAAGCCAGCAGCTCCTTGCTGCGACACTGGAAGGTGCTGTGAGATCAGGCGGAATTGAAAGCTTATTTTGACACTTACTCCTGTAAGGATAAGACGAAGCCTTAAGACCGAAACTTCACTTAAGGATGAGTAATTTTAATTGAAATTGGGAATAAGACAGTAAATTTAGTTTTTAAGACTGCAGAAAGAACGTTGAAAAGAGGAAGGACAAGAAAGAGGGAGTTGGCACGGGTGACGAAAGGGGCCGGACGATGAGAAGGAAGAAAAAGAAACAGCAACGGGGGACGAGCAGGGAGGAGGGTGGGACGAAACAGCAGGGGAAAGAAGAGGAGGAAGGAGGTCGAGGAAGAGAAAGAAGAAAGAAAGGAAAAGGAGAAGTACAAGGCATTGGGGGTGGCCTCGGATGTCGCTTCGTAGGACATCACAGCCAATCAATAGCTGCCTCCCCACGTGTTACCCAGGAGTCTTCCTGCAGTGAGGTGACCTCCTGCCTCCACACTAACTCCCACATCCCCTCTGCTGCCTCTTCTACTAGCTCCCACATCCCCTCGGTTTGGTTTCGCTTTCGGGGTTTGGAGTTGCATAAACTAGCTTCGGAAAAATAGAAATTGAAGGTATTTCAGAATTAAATTCAGTAGGTATTTGATGTAGTATAATTGTGCATTTTTGTTAAAAGGAATTGATATGTACGTAGTTGCAAATTTAACATTTTCTTACGAAACAAAAGCTGCATCAATAATTAAACTATGTCCCAGATACAACCATCAAAGACACTGATTTGAATGTTAAATTCAAACATATTTTACACTCATCGAAAAATCAAAATAGAATAATCATTTTTTAAAGCTATTAACATTTTTATTCACGTTAAAACTTGTTTTGTGTGAATTAACCCTTCCTCCGAAAATATTTAATATTGATAAAGGTACTTGTATTATCATTTTTAATATTATATTTTTGTAATTAATTAATATTTAACTACACCAATAATGGTGCTTAATAACAGATATGTTGATGAAGTCCCCAAATAAAATATACGAACACAATCCATACCATCAAGCCATTTAGTGATCAATTACTTTGGGATTTACTCTATAGTCATACTTCAACACATAATAATCCTGATGCGAGCTGTAAAATTGTAGATTAATTTTGCATTACAAAAGGTATGTATAACAAATTATAAACTCCTCTGACTATTTAAGTAATTGTTCGTACAATCTGTATATTAGAAAACAACGAAATCGTATTATTTGGGGCCAAAGGCGACGGAATGGCGGTAGCCGAAAAGCGCTTATTCCCCCCTCCCAGCGCTAGTTCCTCCGAGGGCGACATGCGATGCGAGGAGCTCTTCCGCGCAGAAGCGACGTCAAACGAGTCCGCCGCGCGCCCGCGTGACGTCTGCGCCACCAAAGGGCCGCCTGGCGCCCTCTGCCTTCTGCGTTTGCTGCCTCGGTGCCGGGGGGCCGTGTCATTAAAGTTTGATTTCCTTCGCTTTTAAGAAGCAATTTGCGAATTACTTCAGTCATCATGAAGTAGTTGAGAATTTGGTTTGTCAAGGATGAATTTAGAATCTGATATGTGTAACTACTTATAATATTGTTATTCTGGTTGCAAATTTAGTGGGAGAGTCCATGCAGTTGAAGTCATATAATTGAAATTGTTCAACCATCATAACACAAGGACTTGGGTGCGTAATCCGATACCACTAGAGACTGAAATTGATTCACCCATCAGAATTTCTCTGGTGTAACTATAACATTTTAGTTAGTTAGAAACGTCTGTAATTGGTGTGGAAGTAACATGGTGATCGTAACAGCGCAGAGGTTAAACGAGGGAAAGGTTTCAGGAAGAGCCATTTCTCTTGCAAAAATGCGGATTCGAGCTCTCATTAAGCTGTTACAGAATTCGTTCTAAATTGTTTAAGAAGAGAAAAGTCAGTGTTCTTATAATGTTTATAATATATTTTTTGTTTTATTGTGGCAGCGTGAAAAATGTGTGCCTCACGAAGAAATCTTTTATACGACTTTGGCCCGTCAGCTTTATACGTTTGGGCTCCTCGTAACTGAAAGAATCACTTAATTAAATTGATCTGAAACATTACACTAGTCACTCTTGTTCTGTTTGTGGCTGAATATTTCCCAATTAATTTTAATGTACAATAGTAGTAAGTTTTCATAGTTTTACGTAAGATCTTTAGTGAATTACGTGATGATTTAATGAGACAAAGTGTAAGAAAATATTTTGTAGTGAAAGGAAAAGAAAGTAGAACGTAAACATGACGTGGCCCTTCACACAGAGTTGTTTTGCAGGCAGATCGTCAAGCGAATAACGTGAACGTCGCAAATGTTGTAATATTAGTGATGCGAGCAATTCTTGAATGTGCCGGCAAGTGGTGCATGTCGACTCGGCTACTGAAAAATAATTTTGCAAGAAAACTAGAAAGACAAAAGCAGAAACAGACAATTTTATCTCGCATTTTCTAAATAATTCCTTTTAAACCGCTGTCGTTCTAGTGTTCTTTGAAGCTAATTTAATTTTCAATGGTACGCACGTACATTGCCGGTCTGATATTTGTACCTAATTGGTTTTCGAGAGCGACAAGGAAGCGGCGTTTATTCAAAGCGTCTCGTTCCCCCTTTGAAGCGCCGGGCGGTGGGCGGTGGGCGGTGGGCGGGTGGGCGATCACAAAGCGCGCCCAACCGCCCTTTGTCCTCGGGCGACGGGCGAGGCGACAACGGCACAGCGGGCGACGACGCTCATCGCTCCGCCTGCTAGACGGCCACTCAGTCGCAGCAGCCAGCGAGGTTTCCTCGAGGCATCTTAACTCTTTATTTGGCAAACCTCGGGAAGCAGTTCTGAATTTTTCCACGTATTATACTGAGCAGTTATTTTTACAATTTTTTTTTTTCAAAATCTATAATTTGGGAAACACAACGAATCTATATTTCGGGCAACATTAACGATTTGCTATGTTGACTATAATATAAAGAGGATTTGCTGTGTTGCCTATTATCAACACTGCCAACAGGTGACAATGTGCAATATTATTATACAGTAATTAATCGACTTTATGGCTGATTTTCTTGTGGTCCATTTTAGCTTTTCTTAGTCCATTAAATAAATACTGAGAAGGCGCCTTGCTTTTCTTCTAGAATATATGTGGAGTTTCTTTTATTTCAATCATTTATCATGCATGTCGAACTCTGAACTTTCTAGTAAACGTATATGTAGTTTTACAGAGAGAAGATGGATACTTATGTTATCTAATGCTCCAAAAATAATGTCAAGATTTTGATGCAAATAACATGTTTTAGTTTTTTCACCTCTGTTCGTCTGTGCTGCGCTACAGCACCAGTGCTTTTACATGCAATAAACGCCTCTCTCGTTCCGACTGTCGTTGGAAGCGAAGCAGGGCCGCTCGCGGGCGGGCGAAGGTTTCAGGGGGGAGGGGGAGGGGCAGCGGCAGTGCGCTGTAGACTTTTTATGGCGCTCATTGTCTGGCGACAATGGCGACGCGTGGGCGGACGGATGCTGTCGAGTGGCCGGGCGAAGGGGGGGGGGATACATTGGGTGAGGGTTGGGATGTGAGGATTGCGCGGTCGAGACTTTTGGGGAGGCGGGCGCGCTGGCTGGCTACGGATCGGCGAGTATGAGAGTGTCAGAACGGTTTGACGTGGTCAGATGCGGGATGTTGGTGGTATTGATGGTTGGAGGCGGTTGACGGGGCGTGGAGGGGGATGGTGGGTGTGTAGCCCTAGGGGCCGGGGTCGCGGGGGGCAGGTGCAAAAGAGGCAGAGATCGTGTGTCCCCGCGTCGCGCATTTCGTTCGCCATTTCGCCGCTCGCAGCGCTGGCGCTCAGCTTCCGCTCGAATTTATACTGTACAGTTTTGCTCTCCCATCATCATTTGACATCCACTGCATCTGCAGAAGGGCGATCGTGCCACTGTCAATCAACAAAGTGATTTCGAATGAAAACTTCCGCCCGTGTCCAGTGTTCTCTTTTCATTGTTCAATAGCAGTGTCGAATTTTGAAAAGGAAACTTCTGGTAATGTACATAAGATTCTACTGTAAATCATATCAATTTAATGAGGTCCTTCGTGTGTGAAATTGTGAACTATTAGATACTATTTAGTATAATATTAAATTCCTTTCAGTTTTACTAATGTTATGTTAATAGTATACCTACATTTATTGTATTATTTGTTTCTTTGTTATTTTTAACAGTGTTTCAGTACTATTGATAATTGGTAATTTTTCGCCCTTGTTGATTGTTGTACTTCATTTTGCGGTATTAATAAACGACTTCTATTGATGTACACGAAAATATTATAATATCCTAATCAGTTGCGTAACTAATACGTTGAGTAGATCAGACTATTCTCTAAATAAAAGTTATAGAAGATAACGAAAATGAGATAATTGGTGTTTATCGGCGATGCTATATAATACAATTTCCGAAACTTATGTATCTTATAGAAATAAGGTGTTATTTAGGTTTCGAAAATTTCCACTTTTCCTTTGTGGAATTATCATGTCAATATTAAAAACCAACCTATCAACGGTGTTAGTTCCTCTTTCGTTAATCTTCGTAGTGCCCCATAATATGTAACTGCATTTATACTTAAACGTTCCGCATCGCAATATTCAGCTCTTAGATATTGAAAATCTGTCGATAACATGAAAAGCTACCCGAAGGACGGTAAACGTGCGAAGTAACTTGAGCGACGCAGATTGTCTTCATTCTACTCGCGATGCAGAGGACGCGCTTCTGTTCGTTGCTGGTCGAAACGCAAGGCGTCACCGTGCCCTAGCCTCTCGCGATCACGGGAACCGACGAAGGGATCTGCCAGAAGGACGGCGAACACGGAATTAAAGGGGCCCTTTTATCTGGTGAATTGTGTCAAAGTTAAAGGAAATTATAAACTTGTTCAGTAAAAGGAAAAGTGCAAAGAGATGAAAGACTACGGAAAATGAACGTTTTTGCTGGAGAAAAAGGGAACCTTCTGGGAAGTCTCAGTTGGGTGAATGTGGACAGCAACTCGGGGACAATGGGCGCAGTAAGGAAAGGGAATGCGTTTCAGAATAGAACGGAATCTGGCAAAACATATAAGAAGAAAATAAAATATTAAAATGTGAAATGTGAATGTAGTGAAATGGGAATTTATTATAAGGAACCTCCGTGACCTCAGTGTAATGTATCTCCGCGCGTGATCGAGGCTCATAAAAGCAAAGAATTGCGAGAGCTGCAGCTGCCTTCTCTGTTTCCACGGCCCCTGCGCGGCTCAGCGCCCATTAGCAGGAGGCTTTGTTGGCAGACGAAGAAGCCGACGATGTGTTCTTGCGCCCCCTCCCCCTCCCCCTCCGCCACCCCTCCTCTCGAAAAAGTAAACGACAATTAATCAGTTCCGATTTTTGACTGAACGATGCAAGAATTTGATTTGTTATTCCATCAATTCCATTGTACACACACCGACTGCGTTCTCAATTTCCCTGTTCCGCGCGCTCTATGCGCCTCTTCTGCGACCCAGCTGATTCCTCGCGCGAAGGACCGAGCAGCCTCGCTATTCGCTTGTGCAGTTCAGAAAAGACAAGTTTCGCTGACCAGATCCCCTTTCACCACACGCACTCGACATCAGCGATTTGCAGCTGCAGCCCTCTACCAGGACGCAAAAGCTTAGGGGTAGTTGAGCATTGAATCCACGTGGCTGTGTCAATTGCGAATCTCTCCAATTTGATGGGTTGTTAAACTGTGTGAAAAAATATTTAGCTATTCGCTGATGTGAAATTCTTTATTGTGCACAAATTTTAATTAAAAAACGCCCCTTAGTCGATCAGGTAACAAAATGGTACTGCTGCTTTCTAAGTATAGCATGCATTTTATTCTTCCTAAATTCTTAGGATGATCACTGGCGGAGGTGGTGTAAGCAGCGGACTGTAGGTTGAGAGGTGAATAATTTAACTTTACACCAATTCTCCGCCACTCCTCCCGTAGCTCTGAAGAACCCCCATAGATTGAAGCCTATGGAACTTGTTTCTAGCTGGAAAGCTAGTTGAGTGGGCATTAGTTACCATTGCACAGAATGAAACACAAGTAATGTAATTTAAGATGTATAATTAAACTGATTTGACAATTACAGGTTAAACATGAGCTTACTATGTTGCGTATAAATATGCTTTAGTGAATTTGATTGTAACGAAATCAGTTAAGAACGTGTAATTGGTGCCATGCTTGATAAAGATGTGAATAATGGTAGAATGGAATTACATAATGTACTGTATGAAATGTGCATAAATGATCATGTAGTGTTGAAAGGAAATGCAGTTCGCGTGGTCTGGTGGATCTGGCAGCTGATGGTGTTCCAAGGTGGATGCACAGCGCCCCATGCGGTTGCAATGCTGGAAGATGACGTCACGCAGCAGGGGCAGAAACGTAGTTGTGGTGGTACAATTTAAATGAATGGAAATAGCACAACTTGAATGTAGTTCAGATGATTGCGGGTGCAACACTGGAAGGATTAGCGGAAGGCGCATGAACAGTAACAAAAGCGTTGCAGGCGCCACGCGGATGTGCATTGGTGAAGTTCGAAGTTGCATTCGCGCACTGCGATGTGAGAGCAATGCGCCGCCGCCGACGCGAGGCGGACGCGACCAGAGCTCGTAGCAGACTTGGCGCCGGCGACCGCCGCTGGTTCCCGGTCTTTTGAAATTGTAACCAGCGAGGTTGGTCGTTTCAAGTGATTGTAATTAAAAGATTAGACTAATGACTAATTGAGAATTAAAATGAATTATAGAGTTGGTTGCCTTTTTAAATTACCAAATTTATGGTGTTAGTTTTATGCTCAAGACGGCGTTGCAACGAGATTGCATCATTTCCCGGAAGTGTTGCAGCTGCCGCGTGCGGGGGCGGTTGCGAGAAGAAAGTGGCGCGAGGAAGCCCTGGAAATCCTCCGCGCCTGTCGGCGCACGCAGGGTCACGCAATAGTACAATAATGAAATAATACATTAACATAAATCACTTACGCAATAACCACATTAAGAGTGCATTATTGTAAATAGAAATAAGTAATTGTATTTGTAATTATGTATTTAGCTGGCTTGCTCCAACAATCACTGTATGGTTACATTTATTCTCTGTGTATTCGTAGGTGAGTTAGTGTCGGTGAGCTGCAGTGACAGAGTTACGTAGGAAGTGGTCGTGCCCAAAACGGTGTACAGAACGATCATACACAAATAGAGCCATAAACTGAACAACGCGTATTAAATTTTTCACAGAAATTTAAAAAGCTACGAAATACTCTGTACTGATGTTATTGTGCCTTTCGACAATTGAAAATTCTACCATGTTGGACCATTTAATTATTAATTTAAATTTTTTGCATTGTGAATGGTGGATAAAAAAATTGAACGCTCCTTTGAAAAACATTGGCAATTTAATTAATGAGGTGTGGTGGATAAAAAATTACGATTCAATAATTTAGGCCGCATGTGTGTTGTAATTAAATGACGCTGTAAATATTTCATAAACAAATGAAACGCGATTTCTTTCTCAGTCTGGATTCAGTTTCCATTCATTAAAATTGTCGCCCGTCTCTACTGCATCAGTACCTCGTCATTTATCTGACCCTGAAGCGAGCTCCCTCTGATTAGTGCGCCCTCTTTCCGTATAACTGTGTAGATCCTTCACAACAAATTTGTGTTTAGAGGTCATAGTGTAATCTGATATTCTAACTGGAGCCAGAAGTAGTGAACGTTTTTACAAGATATTTAAATTCACTGCACCGAATAATACTCAATTCACTGCAATCCTCATTAGAACTTTCTTTATGTAATTCTCTCAGCTTTATTAACCTGATTTAACACTAGAACACCTGGCTTACCTAAGCCGTCTGCAACGCCCAGCAACGTTATTTCTTTAAAGGAAATATTAGAAAAATATTTATCTACGTCTCTACATCTATAAAATAATTAAACACAATAATTTAGTACAAAATAGAAGTATTACACCACAACGGAAATATATTTTAAACAATTGTCATTACTGTCTGGCGAAATCGTTTATGTTGAGAGGTAAATTTTAATAAAGTAACAATATTGTTGTAAGTGCGTGATCTTGTGATCTTGGCTGTCCGGCAACACAGCCTTTGACGCGGCGTCACCCGGACAGCCAAGATCACGCACATGACTCTGGCCGCGGAAGCCTACGACTTTAATATTGTTGTAATAACAATAGAAAATGTTATAATTTTTAATTTTAAATAATACTAGTTTCACATGTGACTCAAAAATATATAATCCACTTCCTATACTATCTCGAAATATGTCAAATTTATTTGAAATATTTTACATATGCTTGTTTCACACCAATAGGAACTTGATGTGTGTTAGACGACGGAGTTCTAAAAGAAATTTTATGCCATGATTCATGTGGCAGTTATTTTTTAGGTTTTCGTAGTATTGACTTCGTACATTTCTGACCTTACTGGGTATAATCAGTATAAACAAGTATAGTTGTAGATCTAGAACTGTTATGACTTGTACAGACTACCGTTTTGGAGCAGTTTGTAGAATACTCGGAATACGTGTCTTCAACACCTGCTTCGTATCCTTATGTGCGGTTCCTGGCTAGATTTTCTAGGTGTTTCCTCTCGTCTTTTACTAAACTTCTACCATATTTCCAATGTATGTAAAAGCATTGACACACAGCATTTTAGTGATCATCTCCCAAAAGTAACAATTTATTACTTTTTGACAGATTTTCAGCCGTGGACTGTGCACTACATACATCGAGTTTCGAAGGTAAACGTCGACACACCAACTCTATTACTCAGCCGTAAAGTATAGGAACAACTTGTGAATGTATCGTTTCATACTAAAGCAAAATAATTTCTCAGATGAAAGCAGTGAAATTTGCCGCTGATTTCTTTCCAAACCTCTCGTTATCGAAAATCATGAAACACAACAGTGTCCAAAAAATCTAAGAATATCTGACCACACTATTACAATCTGGAATCCAAAATGCCCTCCTGAACACAAAAAAATCTTTTATACTAGATCATCTCCCTTTTTCTGAATTATTTGAATAATTTTTTTTTCATTCAACCTTGTGTGATTAAAAATGCTATTCCTTCATTTGATAATAATTTTCTTTTCGAAACTTAGATAGACTTGCTACCGTCACGAAACAACTGCGGATTTTGCATGAATTGAACACTATGGCTAGTAAAGAAAGCAAAGAAGGAAAGAACGATTACATATTTCTTCAAAAACGTGTTCCAAGTACTAGGAGAGCGTGTAAGATAGTGGGCGACTACTCAATTAATAGCTTAGTATGGAGCGGCAGATAGTTTCGTGATCGTGGATGGGAATCTAGAGAATGGACAGCAGCTCTACAATGACTTCTCTCTCGCCGCGAGCTCCCGTCACTCAACTGCCTCCTTCTTTTGGCCTTCCTCTGTGATGAGGCAGCTTCATTTTTAGATAAGAAAATCCATTTCTGATTGAAATAACTCAGAGCGTGTTAATATTAACTTCTCTGTCACATTATACTTATACTTTTGTTTTTTATGTAATTACAAATGATGTCCGTTGTGTTAATTCTAAAATTTTTACTATCCCTGTACAAGCGCATTTCAACCATTACGCGCTTGTCTCTAATTTGTTGTTATTAATTAATAAAGAAGATCTAAATATGAAAATAGTAACGATAAGCCGTTTTGGAAGCGTACAATTGCTGTAGTAATTGATGAGCTATAATATTTAATGATGAATGAAAATACTCTTACAACTTTTTTATCTTTCGGGAGAACACAGAAAGTTACGTCGATGCGATTATAAATAAATTAACAAAAATAAACTTGCGCCAGGAATTTTACCTGAAAAGATATTTTCAGAGTTATTAAAACTTCACTTTGGAATATGTGGACATTCTCGTAAATTTCGTAATTGAAATCCTTTTAAACCAAAATAATTCGGAGAAGTAAGTGCAGATTCATTTCTGTATTTTATGACAAGACCTCGAAGAAAATATGCAATACGAAGTAGTTACGTTTATTAGCAGAGTTTATCGTAACGTTATTTTAATAGCGACGAAGAACTAAAAAAAAAAGAATGTAAAATAAAAGTCGTAGAGGTCTGCGAAGGTCATTCTGGGTCCCTCTCGCATTGGCTGCACCTGTGCGAAGGGGCTCCTCCCCGAGAGGAAGAGGCCTCGAGCGCAGAGGAAAGTGAAAAGTTGCGCAGGTCGAAGCGGCTCCGGGCGCAGGGAACCAGCTCCCGATAATCCACCTCCTTCGGGAGGCCGCGATCCGAACTCTCCGCCGCCTCCGGCGCTTCGGTAATTAGCGGAGGACGCGCGAATCTCTGCACCCTCCCGCCCCTCCACCCCCGCCTCGCCCTCTCCCCCCCTCGCCTGCACGCACCCGCCAGGGCGGCTGTGGGGAACAGTCAAGTACGGCTCCTTCGGATGCCAGGTGCATGGCCTTCCTCCATTATTTGCTCTTCTTAGACGCAGGTCGGCTTTTCGCAACCTCCGCGGGAGCACATTATGACCTGATGTAATGATTTGCCCTGAGATGTACTTATTTTCTGTAGCGCTATCGACCGCAACATTTGCGCAAGGTCGCCCTTCACTCTTGGGGCTCAACAGACAGCAGTCCTCTCTGCCCTTTAGGTTTTCCCCTTATTTTTACCTTTCGAATTCGCGATTTATGTTCTCACATTGAAGGGCTTCCGGCGACCGATAGCCCCACGTCGCACGTTTGCCGGCAAGGGAGGGTGTGGCGTGGAATGCCTGAAGGTGGGCGGGCGTGGCGTGGGCTGCCTGGTGGGAGGGTGTGGCGTGGAATGCCTGAAGGTGGGCGGGCGTGGCGTGGGCTGCCTGGTGGGAGGGTGTGGCGTGGAATGCCTGAAGGTGGGCGGGCGTGGCGTGGGCTGCCTGGTGGGAGGGTGTGGCGTGGAATGCCTGAAGGTGGGCGGGCGTGGCGTGGGCTGCCGGGTGGGTGGGCGTGGTGTGGAATGCCTGAAGGTGGGCGGGCGTGGCGTGGGCTGCCTGGTGGGAGGGTGTGGCGTGGAATGCCTGAAGGTGGGCGGGTGTGGCGTGGGCTGCCTGGTGGGAGGGTGTGGCGTGGAATGCCTGAAGGTGGGCGGGCGTGGCGTGGGCTGCCTGGTGGGAGGGTGTGGCGTGGAATGCCTGAAGGTGGGCGGGCGTGGCGTGGGCTGCCTGGTGGGAGGGTGTGGCGTGGAATGCCTGAAGGTGGGCGGGCGTGGCGTGGGCTGCCGGGTGGGTGGGCGTGGTGTGGAATGCCTGAAGGTGGGCGGGCGTGGCGTGGGCTGCCTGGTGGGAGGGTGTGGCGTGGAATGCCTGAAGGTGGGCGGGCGTGGCGTGGGCTGCCTGGTGGGAGGGTGTGGCGTGGAATGCCTGAAGGTGGGCGGGCGTGGCGTGGGCTGCCGGGTGGGTGGGCGTGGCGTGGGCTGCCGGGTGGGTGGGCGTGGCGTGGGCTGCCTGGTGGGAGGGTGTGGCGTGGAATGCCTGAAGGTGGGCGGGTGTGGCGTGGGCTGCCGGGTGGGTGGATGGGCCCTCTTATTACGCCGACCATGAATCAATCGTAAATGCGCCCTAAACCAACCGTCGCGGCCCCGACCTCGACATGAGAGAGGCATTTTGTTGGTTGTTCCTCCACGAGACGAGCGCTGCCCCGGGGCCCCTTGCGATGTGGGCGGTCAGGGCGCTCCGTCTCCGAGTCCTTTGAGTCTTTCTGATCGATAAAAGAGGAACCAGCAACGGGTGCTAAGGGTAGAAAAGAGGGATAGGTGGGAAAGCACCGTCGCTTGCAACCATTCGCCAGGTACAGATAAAAGGAAATGGTTGATCGCAGTTTTAATCAAGACAATTCTCGGTTTCGACATAGGTATTCAGCTGGTGATGCAAATCTTCCCAGAAAAAAAAACATCAGATAGATTTTGAAAATGGTCATAAGAACGTGGGAGAAACATTATTATTATTATTATTATTATTATTATTATTATTATTATTATTATTATTATTAAATACAATAAATATCTCAAATACTACAAACACGAAACAACACTTGTGAAAGAGAAAACGATTTTATATGATTAACAAAAATCTACTGCACTTTGATTCGTAATGTCGCCTGCTTGCTCGACTCCATTCCCATTCGTTCCCCTTATCCATTTTTCCAAACTGAATTCTGTACATCACAAGTTTATCATGCATTAGATCATCTACGTGATCACTCATTCACATTTATTTCTTATTACAAACACTAAATGCTGAAGACATTGTGGAAAATCTAATTTAAGTGCAAATAGTCGTATACAGTGTTCGCCGCACCAGAAGGATGAAATGAAAGGAGACAAAACAACGCACTGGCTCGATAATTGACTTCTGCCCCCTTCAAGAAAAGGAACAGCTACTCGAACGGAGGCAAGCACGTAAATGGACACCGTCAAAGTGGCCTCGTCTTGTGTCGCGCTATTCTCACGTACCCTGGCCGAGACTTTTTGAAACAACCTTCCTTTCTAAACGAAAGCTCGCGCCCTTAAAAATTGAATGAAGCTGTGCTTTCCCCCGCCGCGAGATAAGAAGGGGAGGGAGGTGAAAACTTTGGCGGTAGTTCGATTCTCTGCCGCTTGCGACGTCACAAAAGAGCACTTAAGAGGAGGGACGATAATTGCAAAACCTGCAATATAGCTAACGAGGCGAAATGAGAAGAAGGTATCGCGAGCGGGGCCCTAATTCGAACACATTTCACGCAATATCGGGGCACCGGAAGCGCGGCCGTGGAAATATTTGGGCGACAGCGTTAACGACTTCGCTAATACGGCGTCTCGCTGCTCCGATGGTCTTCCTCTCTTTTGGGGCCCAAACAAGTCGAAATATTCCGCCTTCCGTTTGTTTGTTTTTTAAGAACGATAGCAGTTTCTGTACGCACCGTTGACCCGGTGAAACAAAACTCGTTGAAGTATAAAAACTAAGCTACCATTGCTTAAAAACACAAACTTGCAAATGAAAAGTCGTTGAACTTGAAATGTCGGTACCTCCGCTACCCTCTAGACGTCTTCACCGATTTTTCCTGCCCCGCCCCCTCTGTTGCCTCCAGCGTCTTTGAAGCAATTAGGCCAGCCATATATGCCAAATAGGCAGGAGTGGTTATTGCCTCAAAGTCGGTTCAGTACTGGCACTTAGAGGTTCGGAATGGTTTCCAAAAATAAAATGGTAAGAATTGAAACAAATCATCTCCAAAAAGAGATCAGAATTTCAATGCGTGTGAATGAAGTCGTCCAAAGGGTGGAAACGGCCAGGTCTCAAATAGCACTGCTTCCTCATTCTAAATCTAGACTTCGAAGGTGCGAAGCGCGCAGAAGAGTTTTCTCAATTTCTTGGGATGCTCGCGCCGGCTGTGATGATCATAAAACGCCGCTCGCCCATTGCAGCCAC